>CM034536.1:48381662-48566799 GCA_020002185.1 Paraescarpia echinospica
CTAAAATTAAATAATTTAGTTTAAATATATCAAGATATTATCACAGGGCACAATACTATGAATAAGACGGACTTACTTGAATGTAGTGTCCCCTACATTGTCATACAGGAGGCCACGAAGCATGGATAGTGGGTGACTGTTTAACACAGACCGTGCACTGGTAGCGCGTTGTCCGGTCGATGTCAATTCTTGCAGTCCAGTTTATAGGCTTCACAGATATATATATATATATAATATATATCTTATATATATTTATATTGGGGTATGGTTGCGCACCCACACCCAGACCACAGTTTGACACACAACGTTACAATAAAACGGACCGCACCCTGCGACATTCTCCCTCCCTGATGTATTTTAGTGACCCTACGACATTCTCCCTCCCTCATGTATTTTATTAACCCTACGACATTCTCCCTCCCTCATATATTCAGTGCTAACTAATAATTACATTTAAAACAAAATTACTGACCCACGAAATGTTCATAATGGCCCTGATTATAAAAGAACAAAATTACTAAAAGTTACATGACCCACGAAATGTTCATAATGTCACTGATTATAAAAGAACAAAATTATTAAAAGCTACATGACCCACGAAATGTGCTGACCGGCGCCGTCACGCATTTTCAAATTCACGTCCTTGTTCAGTGTAGGCCTAACTGTCGGGGTGTTTGTGTGGCCTTTCCACGTGGGAAACTACCCCTATTATGATAATTATCGGATAGGCCTCGCTGTCAGCACTCAGTCCCGAACAGTCACTGTCATGACTAATACGTTTTGGTGTGCTGGTGAATGAAATCCTATGCTCCCATCCGTTGGTACCCCTAGCAACGGACTGTGTGTACACTGATCCTCGCAAATACCGTGTTTGGTGTTCAAATTCGAGGTAATGACGTCAACCACACCGGTATGCCCGATCCTCTTCGCCCAAGATAGTGGCGTGTAGCCGTAATCGTCATATCGCCGGCAGTTAGCACCATATGCAATAAGCACCCTGACTACGTCGACATGACCATGATAGGGCGCCCAACTTAACGGTGTACCGCCCTATTTGTTGAAACAGTTCGGTTGAGCACCGTAGTAATGTCTGCACCAAATCCGTATGTCGCCTCGTAGCTGCAATCGACAACAATGTGACAACCTAAAGGCAGTTCATAGACAGCCATCACACGGAGCGGCGATTGCTTGTTCGTTGTAACTGTCCAATTCAGTTACCACTGAACAGTTAGCGCCTGCTCAATATTGTTTTTTTGAGAGTCACGTTGGTATAAGTATACCCTAAATGTCACTGAAATAGGTGGGTATAATTATACCAGAACAATCACCGGCCGAAGACTAATAGTCGTATGTTTTTGCATCATCCCTGTCACTATTCCTCATCCGGTCACGATCACTGTCACGAGAGGTATTGCTGCGGTCACTCCTGTGACCAGTACGTCGCACATCGTTTACATGTCCGCTGTCCTGCTCGCGTGAGCAGTCGGCACGACAGGGACTTCTCCGACTCCCCTGATAGCTGCCATTCTGGCGATGGTGACTCCGTCTAAGGTTATGTCGGTGATTTCTCCGCCGAGTGTGGGGCGTGTCGGACTCGGAGTCCGTAGTGAAGCTACCAGAGCTACTGTTACTACTCCGACGTCGATGCCTGCGACTTACTTTTGTTGCCTCCTCGCGACGGCTTAATGTGAGACGTGATCTTTCCAATTACCCTCGAAGCAAGTGATCGACGACGGTGAACATCTCCTCTTGTTTGATCGATGGCCAGAACCCCGACAAAGATAACATACTTCACACGTGGGTGCCACTTTATCTGTAGTGGCGAATTGTTGGAACTGCCTAACTACTCCAGGCTGTCTACGTCAGTTGGGGAATGTGACAGGGCTCTGAGATTATGGAACTTCATAGCGACTTGTGCCGCGTTCCTCTCTTTGAGGCCCTTCAGGAATGCAAGCACCGCCAGGCTTTGGAGGGTGGAATCATCTACTACGTCTGGGCAAGCCTGGTTAGTTAGGGCATAGACACGGTCCCAAAAAGTGTCCATGCCCCCCCCCCCCCCCGTCTTCCTGTCGCACCGTAGACAGTCCTGCACTGTCGTTATTAGAGTGGATCTTCGGTTGGAGAGCAACAATGCATGGTGTATAGGCAGTGCGTTCTGTAAGAGACAAGCTCCGATGGGCTGTCAATGCAGGGCTCTTGAGGCACGACACGAGACGTACTAAACGTTCGCGCGTGTCCCAATTGTAGTGGGTCGCGATGAATTAAAAGTGTTGGTACCAATTGTCCCACTCCTCTCGAACTTGTCGTGATTCAAATATCTGTGTGACTGTGAATCGGAATCACGACGACCTTCGTGTTCTTTTTTCCTGCTTACCAATTGTTGCAGCTGAAATATGTCTGTGTCGCGGGACTCAAGTTTTAAGTTTGTGTCAATCACGAATTTATCTAGTTTCTTAGCCACGTTTTCTTGTTTTTTGTATGAATTTATCTAGTTTCACAGTAAGTATATGTTGCATGTCTCTCATAAATGCTTCCATGTCATCCTCGCAAGCCAGAGCTCTTTACTATGCAAAACCATCCCTGGCAGATCTCATACGCGAAGTGCGGAAGTTAGCTGAGTCAAACTAGTAATTGACTTCGCCAGTCGCGACTGCGACACTCGTGAGAATAGCGCAAATACCCGCCCCAATTTGAAGACGGATAAACGACTTCTGCGAATCCCAATATAATGACCCGTTCGCCCATTAACACGAGCAGCTGAACGATATTGCGTATTCGAATAATTGCTTCCACTTTCTAAACATTGCATGTAACACGGGGACGATGCGCGACGCGATGCGCGAGGCGATGGACGATGCGCGATGCATTGCGAGGTGCGATGCCTGATGCGATTCCCTTCTGACCGACCCTGCTAATTACTGCTATCAACATATTAATGTTCGTCTGAGGAAGGGGTGAGGGCTGAGGCAAGATTAAAGTAATTTCGTTTTATATGATCCCTTAGCAAAAAATGACACTACACTCTAGGAACAACGATTCGCTACATCGTTTGTGCATTTGTGTATGTAGGTTTGGTATAATAATTAGAGACAATACTAATTTAGTTTACCATTTAGATATTTCATCATAAACTAAGAGCACCATATCTTAGTAGGGTCTAAATTATTATATTTATTTTTAGAATTTGTTTTATTTATGTAAGGCATAATTAACATGATATGTTCACATATGAAAAATAGTTCATGTCATTAATGAATAAATGTTCAAGAAATGTACACTTCATAGTCCACGGTTAATGTTTAATTGAAAGATGCCATCAATATCCCTGGTTTTCATGTGTGGAGGTACTGCAACGCTTCCTGAACGAGAATGTCATACTGGACGTCTACCAGAGTGCCAACTGACCACGCCACAGTGCGGAGTCTGCACTGTTACGCATTCACAGTGATGTGGCACAGGCGATTGATGCTCGTCGTGGAGTACTTCTAGTGCTTCTCGATTTAACAGCAGCCTTCGACACAATAAATCACGATATCTTACTACGGAGACTCTATGGCTATGGCATATACGGCTATCAAGATCCGCCAGGTGAAACGAACTTATAACAGATTTTGGGTTCAGGGATAGTGGAATTCAAAAAAACATTTATACAAGGTACCGGTTTTCAAAATTTATTCACCCCACACCGAATAACAAAACTAATAGAATGCATAAATTGCTAGAGGAAGACTCGTCAGCCTCCTACACACTCTTATCCTATAACGGGTATACCCGGAAACATAAACATGACATCCCTGCAACCACTCATCCGTTTACGGTGACTTCCTATCACACTCTCTAACACAAATACTAGTAACAGGCAAAGACTCTCTTCCGCTATCAACCCAGTGAGCGTATAAGAGCGCCATAACACATCGAGGTTTCTATAAAGTGCTCTTTCACCATACAACAAATAGAACAGTCCAATGTTCGGGTCCAACAATACCCTAGGTCGACACGGCCGTCAACTATACGCTCTTCCGACGGTTCGCAACATTCGGAAGTCAAAGCATTTCCGACCGATTGAACTTCCTTCTTCGCGCGTGAATTCAACCTTGCCTCGGGTGTCATCTAGGCGTTGGATGTTTCGCAATAGGCCCATCGTTCGCATGAACGAGCTTGACGTTATATATGGCCGTCGCACCGACCCGACACTCCGGTATTCTCTTCTAGACTATACATGAACGCAGTATCTCATCGTCTAGGCAACCGCTCGGTATGGCTTCGATGTATGGGTTTGATAACGACACTGTAATAATTTCTCGTTACAGAGAATACCTGGTTACATCGTCCCGCCTGTGGATCACTGTGGACAGCTGTGTTCTCTCCTTTCCAAACCTCACTTAATCAACCATATACTTTGTATCTGTCTTGTGATCCCTGCTGATGCGGCAGCGCACCATTGCAATAACTACACCGCCCAACAGGTAATACAGTAATTCAACATGTACATAAATCTTCATTACATCGACATTCCTATACGTTATAAAATTATCCCATCTAAATTTCCACCCGTACCACAGTTCATATACATGTAAAGTTGCCTGCCCTGTATATAATTATGACATGTTAGATTCAACTTTCCTACCTGCTTACCCTAACTATAATGTACAATTTCCTCGGTCCTTTGAAATCTGACCGTATGCTACCTCCCCAGTGCATTCACGCCATTGCGTAAGCACTAGCCAGCAGTAGTAAGAGGGGGTTTCTTGATACGTCATCTGGAGGGTGCATGTGCTCCCATGGGTAAATTCTAAGATGGCGTCTGTTTTATGATGATGCAGTTCCTGTCCCATGGTGCACTTCCTGTCACCTGACCCTCTCCTAGCGGTAAGAAGTGGACCTAACGCACTCCTAGCGGTATATAGAGTATAGAAGTAGTCTCATCATGTGATGAAACCGGAGTACTTATGAAGAAATTCCAAGATGGCGCCTGTCATATGACCTATGAGGGAGTCATAGAGGTATGATATATATTCTGTATACATGAAAGAATGATTGTGAAGGTAATAATGGTAATAATAATAATAACCACTAACATATCATCAAAGTAGGAAACCTTTTTTTTATTTATTCATCTTTACATGAAAATCCCTCATCGATATCATCTGTGTAACATGTCCAATACGCTTCGATATCCCTGGTATCGATTGGGTCCGGGGAATCTTCGTACCACGGTGATGGTGGCGAAACACGCGGTATTGTAGCCAGGAGTTCCCGGAGGACATCATAGAAGTGATATTCATATTCTATCCGAAGGTCTTCTTCTCTGGAAGGTATATATTAAAACTTTGAAAACTATATAAAACTTTCAAAACTATACGAAAGAGACGTTAAATGTTACACACCGGGAGAGGAATTACAGACATTGATCCATTTCGTCTCTGTCATAGTGCTACAACCAGACACAGCGTTGCTAGGCAACCAAGCTATTTTTAGAGCGTGGACAGATGAAGGGAAGTCACTAAGGGGAGAACTAGGTCACCTATGTACACAGTGCTAGGGAGTCAAGCTAGGTCGAGAGAGAGAGGAAGTCACCGAGGGGAGAATTAGGTAATCTATTAATAATGTACACAAGACATTGATCCATTTCGTCTCTGCCATAGTGCTATATCCAGACACAGCGTTGCTAGGCAACCAAGCTATTTTGAGAGCGTGGATAGATCAAGGGAAGTCACTAAGGGGAGAACTAGGTCACCTATGTACACAGTGCTAGGCAGTCAAGCTAGACCAAGAGAGAGGAAGTCACCGAGTGGAGAACTAGGTCATCTATTAATAATGTACACACTAGTGTGATAGAGGAGACATGAAACGGTAAGTCGACAAGTGAGAAGTATGTAAAACTTTGAAAACTATATAAAACTTTGAAAACTATACGAATGAGACGTTAAATGTTACCCACAGGTGAGGTATTAAAACACAGTCATTGATCCATTTCGTATCTGTCAT
Organism: Paraescarpia echinospica; assembly: GCA_020002185.1. Lineage (NCBI taxonomy): Eukaryota > Metazoa > Annelida > Polychaeta > Sabellida > Siboglinidae > Paraescarpia > Paraescarpia echinospica. Next base: position 48,387,651 of record CM034536.1, read on the forward strand.
AGTGCTATAATAATTATAATAATAATTTGAACTCTTACGTCCACTCCTCCTCCTCCTCTTCCTCCTCATCCTCATCCTCCTTCGAGCTCTTATCATCCTCTTCTTTGTTTTCTTTGTCACTAAAAAGATGATATAGACAACTATTAGAAGTGATAAATGAATAATTATGCGTAACTATATACTTTTCAAAGTTTTGATATATGTACCAGAACTAGTGTTTAAATATGTACGGTACAGGTAGGTTATGTGAAGAACTTCTAAGAACGCTGTGTAATTACTCGAATGAAGTAAATACCTAATCGTTAAAACGGATGACATCAAGTAAATAATAAATACTCACATCTTTTCTTGTCGCCATTTTTCGCGTAACTCAGCCCAAAGAATAAACGCAGCCATCTTTGTTCTTGTTATGTATATAGAATGAATTGAAAGTCAACACATGAACGAGATCTTGAAAACAGTAATCTATTTTTACTATGCGTCTTCCTGTATTAACGAGGCGTTTATTTACAGTTAAAGAATGTATGTCCCGGATTCAGTCATCTATTTTTACTACTTCTCTTCCTGTTTTGTTTTAGCGAGGCGTCTTGTGACGGATAATTAGTTTCCCGTCCCGGAAAAGTCCTCTGTTTTTACTATGCGTCTTCCTGTTTTAACAAAGGCGTCAGTTTACAGTTAAAGGATGTATGTCCCGGATTCAATCATCTATTTTTACCACGCGTCTTCGAGACTCCACGCGATATGTTTGTCTTCACAATACATTTGGAAACTACCTCGTTAAAATCAGGAAGACGCACCGTAAAAATAGATGACTGGATCCGGGACGCCTCGTTAAAACAGGAAGATGCGTCGTAATGATAGATGACTGCATCCGGGAACTGTCTTATCGTTAGTGTCTGCCTTACGTCCGCTTACAGTCACGAGATCGATGACTGGACACATTCTTTGTATGTAAGACTAGGCTAAACCGAGTAGGGCATAACACACACTCTCTCTCTCTCTCTCTCTCATTCGTCCGAACAGCTTCAAACATTCCTCCTGAGACACCGACAAGATGGCGACTGGTAACTCCGACTCGATAGACCTGACAGCCCTCGATGCAGTAAGTGATGGTTCTTATCCATTTTATCGTCCACTGAATATTGTAACATCCACTCTGTGTCCGAAATATGTATGTTATCCATCGTGTCGCATATGTACCCGCAAAGTCCTCATCGAAATGAAAGGACAGCACACAGTCACGGCATGTCCGGTTATTGGACGACAGAAGGGGGCCCTTGTATATAAATACTGCATGGGCATCCTGTTGAGTGAACGAAAATGTACTGAACTGTGGGTCACGGCTTTTGATGCCGCAGCCCGGCGGGCTATAGGCAATGTGTCGGCCAATGACTATATGTCACTGACAACAGACGAAGACCGTCATCGGGTATTGAGCGTCTTGTACAGTAAACAGGCTAGGGTGACTATCAGGAAGTTATCAAAAGGAGGTTACGTGAACTAATCCGTGACAGCACTGGAAGTGATTCAACAGTAACTGCAGCAAGGTGTTTTGTCACAGGAAATAAGCATGATATTTCCTATGTTGTAGTCGTCGTCGTAGTTTGAACACCTGTCCACCTGTATGGACGACACGCAAGAAGTGAAATGTATATCACCATCCGTCGAAGGGTCCCAAACGATGAAATGACATCTGAGTTATTCAGATATCAGCGATAACGAGGCAAGGGTCATTTTATGTGGGTCGTGTAAATGGTCTAGTGACGACGATGATGATGTCGACTGTAGTAGTGATTTACAGGAGACTGTAGCGAAGGTCAATGACATCCAAAAGCGCACGGAGGAAATGATAGGGCGTCCTTCAAGAACTCGCGGAAGCGATCGCGTCCTGGAACGAGTACGAGGCGGCGGCGGCGGAGGCGGCGGCGGCGGACAACGAGTCTCAGCGACAACCGACCAATCCCTACAAGATATTCATGGGTCAATTGTACGGTTGGCTTCATCAGTTGCCCGTCATCGGATTAAACTCGGGCAGGTACATCTGAACGTCGACAAACAGTTCCTGGTACTCTACTTCCTGTCCACGTCGAAAGACAGAGAGGAGGAGGAGGAGAAGGAGGAGGAGGAGAATGGTGGAGAGTTTCACGTGATCAAACGGGGCAACACGTTTATGTGTCTATCGACGGATGACCTGAAATTCCTCGATATGTCTCATTATATCGCCCCGGGATTCTCGTAAGATAAGTACCTGAAAGCGAACGGTTGCGAGGTTACGAAAGGTCATTTCCCGTACGAATACATGGACAGGTTGGAAAGACTCGATGACACCGCTCTGCCTCCCAAAGAGGCCTTCTTCAGTCGACTGAAGAACGAAGGTACATCCGACGAGGACTGTACCCGTTGTCCAGAGGCGTGGCGAGACAATGCCATGAAGACGTTGCGATACTTTCTCGTCTGGTACAACAACAGGGACGTCGTAACGTTCTTGGAGGCCATCGACAAACAGTTTGCCTTCTACCGACAACACGGTCTCGACATGTTGAAGCAAGCCATCAGTATACCCGGTTTGACCTTGACCCACCTGTTCAACTACGTGCCGGAAAAGAGCTTCTTTACACTCTTCAACAAAACGAAAAAGGATGTCCATCAACTGGTCAGAGATAACATCGTCGGAGGGCTTTCACTCATCTTCACCAGACATCATGAGAAGGGTGTCACGAAGATACGTCGGAACGACTACGGTGATGCCGCTCGAACATGTCAGTCCATTGTTGGCTACGATGCAAACGCATCGTATCTGTGGTCTCTATTGCAAGACATGCCGACGGGATGGTACACGCGACGACAGGAAGAAAAGGAGTTCCGACCCGAAGCGGCACAGCCCACCGGACAGATGGCTGCCGAATGGCTGTCGTGGGAGTCCGAAAGCACGGGACGCGTCATACGTCACCAGTCCAACGGACGAGAGAAGCGCATCGGTAAACTCCTGGTAGACGGTTGGTGCAGCGAAACAAAGACGGCCTATTAGTTTCACGGATGCTTCTATCACGGATGTCCGTGCATCGGTCGTGAGGTCAATGACCTCAACGGGAAACCCTTGATTCAACTACTCGCCGAAACACGAAAGAACACGGCCTACCTTCGTCACTTTTTCAGGGTCGTCGAGGTGTGGGAATGCGAGTGGAAGGTCAAGAGACGCGATCCGTGCGTGAAACTGTTTCTGGACGCCACATTTCGTCGCCGTCGTCGACGCGTGCCAAGGAAGATGACGTCACAAGAGATCCTGACAGGGGTACGCAATGTCAGTGTTTTCGGAATTATTCAGTGATAAATTCGTGTACCGGAGGAATTGAGCGCGCACTTTGCCGAAATGTAACCCATCTTCAATAACATTCACATGACCCGCGATGACCTCGGACCGTTCATGCGTCGATACGCCGAAGAACACGACATCATGTCAACCCCGCGTCGCATGCACGTCGGAAATTATCATGGGGATAAGATCTTGCTCGCTACACCTCTCTTGCAATGGTACCTGGAACACGGACAAGAGGTGACGCACATCTACCTGGTCATCGAGTACACACCGATCGCCTGCTTCCGACGAATCGGCGATGCGGTCGCGAGGGAGACGTCCACCCCGACAAGGCCATGATCGCGGACACCAACAAACTGATGGGGAATTCTTTCTATGGGAAATTTATTACTAACGTCAATTGGCACCGCGAAGTCACCTACTGCAGGGAGAAGAGGACATCGATCACGATCAACAATCGTCTCTTTCGACAGCTCGACGTCGTTACTGACGATGCGTACGAGATAGAGATAAACAAGAGGAACGTCAAATACGCCTTACCCACGAACGTGGGCTTCTTCGTTTTGCAGTGGGCCAAACTACGCATGTTGGAGTTCTACTACGATTTCATGATCAGGTACGTGGATCGTCCGCTGTTCGAGTACTGCGAAACCGATACGAACAGCGCTTATCTGGCTCTGGCGGGTGAGTTCGTCGACGATCTCGTGACAATGAGACTACGCGAAAACTACTTTCGTCACCACTCCGAGTGGCTACCGTCTGAATGTTGCGATGATCATCGGAGCGAGTACGTGCGCTGTCGACTGACCGGACATCCGTGTAGCGGTACCGAGACGTGTTGCAAGGCGAGCAAAGCGTTTGACAAGAGAACACCGGGATACTTCAAGGTCGAATGGTCCGTCGACTGTTTTCTGGGTCTGTGCAGCAAGAACTACTATTGGTAGGGTCCCGTCGATAAATACAGCGCCAAGGGTCTGAACAAGAGATTCAACACCGTCAACAAGCAGGCGTTCCTGGACGTGCTCACCAATCGACGGAGCGGAAGCGAAAAGAACCGCGGGTTCCGGCTGAATCACTCGTCCGTGTTGACGTACATGCAAGAATGCGTGGCTTTGACCTACTTCTACGCCAAGCGCGTGGTCCACGAGGACGGAGTCACAACGGGACCGGTGTACGTGTAATAACGATCGATTGTCGTGTACGTCTACGCCGAAAAACAGCTGATACGTAGAGATAATGCGCCCCTACGTTAGTTTGGGTTAGTGGCGCCTCTTAGCTGTCACGTGGTTAGTAGGCAGACAGTAGACACAAAAAGTTACTTGGACAGATGTCATGCAATCGATCGTCATAGAAGACCATGTCACGGACGCGAGTGGTCGTATGAGTATCGGTAGTAGGAACAATCGGAGTGTACCTGTACGTCATATACGTCTTGTTGTACGTTCCTCTTCGCTCTTCGTGCGGTGGAGGTATTGTCGTATCTAACGTCACAGGGAATGCGACCGGCTAATTGAAGATGCGGCGATCATGGATACGCAATGGAAACATCCCTTCACCTGTATCGTCGCGGGTCCGACGGGGTGCGGTAAGAGTACCTTCGTGACGCGCATTCTACGTCACGACGCAACGGTGATAGATCCGCCTGCGGAGAAGATCACGTGGTGTTATGGAGAATGGCAGAACACCTACGCGTCCGTAGACAACAACTCGGTACGGTTGGAGGAAGAGTTGCCGAACGGCGCGTTCGACGCATCGACGCGAAACCCCGTGGTCATAGACGATCTGATGGCGGAAACGGATGAACGGGTCACGACCATATTCACGAAAAAGAGTCATCATCAGAACACCTCCGTGCTCTATCTCGTGCATAAACTGTTTCCAAAAACAAGGAGAGTCGCACGATCAGTCTGAACGCGCAATATATGGTGGTCTTGAAGAATCCTCACGACGCGTCGCAGATAGTTCACTTGGCGCGATAGGTGTGTCCGGGACGCCTGAAGTTTGTACAGGACGCGTTCAAAGACGCCACGTCATTACCGTACGGTTATCTCCTGATCGATCTGAAACAGGACACACCCGAAGACATGCGTCTGCGCTCGGTCATCTTTCCGGACGACGGTGTTCAGTACGTGTACCAGCCCAAGGTATAAGACGACTGCGCATGCACGTCGTCTCTTCAGTCGCAGCATGTCCGAGCTCGTGAAGAGATATATCCTACAGGCTCTAAACAGATACAAGAGCACGAAATTGAGACGAGCCATCTTTTGTGTGCATTGGCCGAGTGCGCCTACAACATATTGAAGAAGAACATTCCCTTGACTCCTGTACAGAGACGACTTTTGGGTAAGAACAAAACAAAACTGCGCGAGTTGGCAGAGAGAGGCGCGCCGGCGGTCAGGAGACGTCGCATCTTGCTACAGGGGTTGGGACGGAGAAACGCACCGAGGGCGGTCGGGAGACGTCTTCGTCGGGGTAATAACCAGGTCGGAGAGGGACAGACCGGTGGTTTCCTGTCGGCTTTCCTAGCACCTTTGGCCAGTTCAGTCTTTCTACCCTTGCTCAAAGAGGTGCTACTCAAATAGACGACGACGACGATGGAAGACGCACGGAAGATGGCCTTGGTAGATCCTCGACGGTTGGACAGTCTTCGCGCACCACCGACGGATACCTTAGGAAGCAAAGTACAGGATATCGACGACGAGATGAAAGTCATACTCGACAGACGGAATCTCAACGACGGAGACAAGGTCGTCATGTATAATCAAGTGTTGCAACGCTACAACGCGTTGTCCGATCGTCGCGTGCGAGAACCGGTGCGCGTGATGAACGTGAAGACACCTTCCTCACCGGTGGCCAGGGCGGCGGCGCCAACTGAGCCACCTCCCCGCCTCTGGCGGAGCGGGAGGTATAGAAGCGGAAGTCGCGAACAGCGTTCCAAAGGCCCTTCGTTCCAAAGCCGCACGACTGATTGAACTTCTCAAAGGAGACGTCGCGTGCAGCGCGCGCGGAGAGTTCATACACAAAGGAGTAGCGGTACCCGTAAGCAACGTGGTTGATCTCGTGAACGATCTGCTGCGCAAGCGCAAGACCGCCGACGATCCGACGGGATGGCAGGTGTTTGCGCGTCAACTCGGTGACACGAACGTACCCATGGAGTTGATAAGTAACCAGGACAGGAAACAATACATTCAGCAGACACAAAGGAAGAGCGCGGTGGCGGCAGCGGCCACACGATCGCTCGGTAGAGCGCGTCGAACCCTACAGTCGACACCCCTCACGCGTCGTCAACGGATGGTCTCGTCTGCCGCCCTACCCACGCCACCGTCGGAAGGACTTAAGATATGGGAGAATCCACGACGTATAATGACGTGGAACAGTTGTCTGTTTGTCGGTATCGCTTACGCCGCGCTTCACCTCGTGACCGGGATCACCGTCGACTATCTGATACGACTATGGCGCGTCCCCGGAAAAAACTCCAGGGAGTCTACTTCGATCCCGCTAAGGTAGTGAGTTACGGAGGTATCGATTATTTGCGCCGAGTCGCCTTCCGACCTATACAGCGTGTACCGAGAAAGATCGTCGAACAATGGCAACCGGAACAAAACGCCTATACTCTACACTAACCGGTCAGAGTTCATTTCAAGCGGCGACCCGTGTTCGTCGGAGGCCAGAATCAACAGTGGCAAGCCGATCTCGTCGACGTGTCCACTCTGAAAAGAGACAACGAGAGTACGACGCTCCTACTCACGGTGATCGACGTCTTCTCGAAAGTCCCCCGATGCGTTCCACTGAAGAACAAGTCGGCGACGTCTATGACGAGAGAGATGGATGGATTGTTCACCAACGGCGTTCGTCCGTTGACGTTGCAGACCGATAGTGGTCTGGAATTCCTAAACCGTGCCGTCCGGGTTGTACTGGAAAAGTACGGTATCCATCACTTCTCTACCTACAACGAGGAGACCAAGGCGAGCATCGTGGAACGCTTCAATCGCATGCTAAGGACGCGGATGTGGCGATACCTGAAGCAAAAAGAAACATGGCGATACATCGATATCCTTCCAGATCTGGTGCGGACGTACAACGACACATCCCACCGCAGCATCGGGATGCCTCCGTCGCAGGTGAATGCGTCTAATCAGGAAGAGGTGTGGCAGCGCTTGTACGGCGGTCATCACGGTAAGGGCGTGCCCAAGTACCACGTGGCGAATCGCTTGCGTATCAGCAAATGGTACACGGCGAATTGGACAGAGGAAATATTCACGATACGCGAGGTGCATCCGTCCGATTCGCCAGTCTATTGTCTGACGGACGATCTCGGAGTAATACTGGACGACACCTTCTACGAACCGGAGTTGCAGAAGACACGATCGAGATCGATATAAGGGACGATACCAGTCGGCGCGTGCCATTCGAACGCGGAAAACTGACGACGACGCTTCATTTCCGACGACGACGGACGGCACTGTTGTAGAGAGATGAATTACAACGACTACTACGCTCGTCAAGCGGGCGGCGCGCTTCCCTGTTTCGTAGGTGCCCGCTACCAAAGAGGACACGGTCTAGGAAGTCTATTCGGAGGTCTACTGCGTAGCGTCATGCCGCTCGTCAAGAGAGGCGCTGTGGCGATGGGAAAGAGAGCGCTGTTGACCGGCGCGCGCAAAGCCGACGACGTCCTGTCGGGGGAGAACATCAAAACGTCCGCCAAACGTCGCGTTACGGACGCCGGTAGAGAGATGTTGAGTCAACTCATGACCCCTGGCGTACAAGCGCGTAAGACGCATATAAAACGCGCGTTCCCTACGAAACAAGTCAGTACAGCCGGGAGACGGACGACGAATAAGACACGCCGCCGCTGTCGGACACGCGAGGCCGACATTTTCGACGATGGCGTTCGTTCATAAACAATCGTGTGAGGGACTTAAGAGCGAACTCGATATCTTCGCCGTGCCTCCGACTCCGACTCAGTATAATCGATATTCGCCTGGTGCAACATCAACCCATGTCTTCGCTCGACTCGGGTGGACCGATAGAATTCGTTATAGCCGGTTCCGGAGACGATTACCTGGATCTCGCCAGCACGGTGCTACACGTTCAAGCGAAGGTAACCCGCGCCGATGGAAGCGACCTCGATGGCGCCGATTCCGTCAGTCCAGTGAATAACTGGCTCCATTCCCTTTTTAGCCAAGTCGACGTCTACCTGAACGGAACGCTCGTCACCGCCTCGACCAACACGTACCCGTACCGCGCCTACATAGAGACGCTGCTGAGTTACGGGGACGACGCCAAGGAGACGCAACTGACGAGTCAGATGTGGTGCAAGATCATGAGTAATTGTATGGAAGCCGTCGAAATAGCCGCCGGAAATGCAGCCAAAGCGGGGTTCGTCACCAGACGCGCCAGTACGACTGGGGGTTGTGTGGTCGACATGATGGTCCATCTCCATGTGGACCTGTTCCTCCAGGATAAATTCCTCATCAACGGCGTAGAGGTCAAGATCCGTCTGGTACGCAGCAAGGACGCCTTCCCGCTCATGGCCGACGGAAACAAACCCGACTACAAGATAAAGATCATCAACGCCACGCTGTTCGTCAAGAAGGCCACCCTGAATCCGAGTGTGCAGATGGCTCACATCAAGGCCCTCGAATAAAGCACAGCCAATTACCCGATGCGACCCGTCATCTGCAAGGTCTACTCCATTCCCACGGGTACCCGCTCGCACACGCACGAGAATCTCTTTCTCGGCATTCTTCCAAAACGTCTCGTCCTGTGCTGCATCGACAACGACGCCTACAACGGAAGCTACGCTAAAAATCCGTTCAACGCCAAAAACAACTATATCAACTTCCTCGCCATGTATGTGGACGGACGACAGATACCCTCCAAACCTTTCCAACCCAATTTCGACGACGACCACTTCGTCAGGAGCTACCACAACCGGTTCACCTCGATGGGTAAGGTGTGGCAGGACGAAGGAAACGGCTTGACTAGCGCCGACTTCCGCCACGGCTACACCTTCTTCGGCTTGGATCTCACCCCTGACTCGTGCGACGACTGCTGCTTCCATCTGGTACAAAAGGGCAACCTGCGCATCGAGATTCATTTCCGCGACGCACTGACGACCACTGTGAACGTCGTCGCCTACGCCGAGTTCGAGACCGTCCTGGAGATCGATAAGAATCGCAACGTCTTCTACGACTATTGATGGAAACCCTGCAGATCGCCCGTCTACTCGTCCGGGATGCGCACACCAAGGTCATCGTTCGTATGGTCGTACCCAAAAACGTACTCCTCACCGAGACGATAGACACTTACCCGGTCGCCTTCGTATGCAACACGCACAACAGCAAGAAACCGGGAGAACATTGGATAGCTCTGTACCTGAACAATAAAGGTCATGGTGAATACTTCTGCTCGTACGGCTTGCCGCCACGACACGTCGAATTCCGATGATTCACGAATAAACATTGCGTAGAATGGACTCATAATTCAAAGAGACTTCAGAGTCCCGTGTCTAACGTTTGCGGGCAATACTGTGTTGCTTATCTCATGTTTCGATGTCGTGGACTTCCTACGAACGAATTCGTGAACGGTTTCGGCAGTGATCTGATAGCAAACGATTGTCGTGTATTCGACTGGCTTAAACTATTGACCTAAGATGCGTGCGTTTCGGTACATACCGTGTTTCATTAACGGACAGGTATCATCATCATCATCATTACAGTTCGAGCCTATGGCGCGGTGGTCACACATCCGTAAGCTCACGACTTCTGCCGCGGTGTTCAGTCACCCGTAAGTCGTATCACATTGGTGTGGTCGTCATGACCCGTAAGCTCACGGCCGGTGGCGTGATGTTCAGTCACCCGTAAGTCGTGTCATCATCATCATCACACTTGTCTTCGGTTACTAAAACACGGTTTCATACAGCATATACTCATTACGCTTGTATCTTTAGTCAATAAAATTCGAGTGCACACGTGTACTTTGGTGTTTCGTTCGTTATTTCATACACGCACATTCACACACACATACACACACACACACACACACACACCTTTACCTACCCGCGTCATCGGAGGCACAACCTCCATACCCGCCTCCGTCCGCGTCACCGGAGACACAACCTCCATACCCGCCCCTGCTCGCCCGTCACATCCGCCTGCCCGCCCGCTTGCCCGCCCGCCTGCCCGCCCGTTCCGCCCGCCCGCGTCACCGGAGGCACAACCTCCATACTTCTATCCACTAAATGGACCTACGCTCGTGTTAGGTCCACTTCTTACCGCTAGGAGGCGGGTCGGGTGACAGGAAGTGCATCATGGGACTGGCGCCATCTTAGAATTTAGCCATGGTAGCACATGCACCCTCCAGATTACGTATCAAGAAACTCCCTCCTACTACTGCCAGCCGTCAATAGCCGTACATGGTAACCCCAACTGTAGTCTTTCACATTCGCTACCAACCTATGTTAAGTACTAAACCCCACATCGTGACATTACCCCCCACAACAAGACTTAACAAAGGTAATTAAAATTTACGTTTCTCGCCGAATAAAACAAATCCCCCTCTCTATACAGTACAACCCAACGTTAGGTTCTCAATATTGAGCTTTCATTCTCCCTTCCTGGTGGGATGCAATGTCTAATCCAAACGGCTAATAATCTGCATCCACATTCTCTTTACCCGGGATGGTTTCAACCCGACACTGGTAAGGTTGCAACTTTAATGCCCAACGCATTAGCCGAGGATTAGTCATCTTCGCAGATTTGAGAAATGCCAATGGTTGGTGATCGGTCTGTAACGTACACTTACGTCCATACAGGTAGGAGTTGAATTTCTCAATCGCCCAGACAAACGCTAGATACTCTTTCTTTACCGCTGCGTAAGACCCCTGAGCCTCCGTCAGGTTCTTACTAGCAAAAGCTACGGGAAAACACATCTCATCATGCGTTTGGAGCAACACGGCCCCGAGACTTTTATCAGATGCGTCGGTTCTGAGAATAAAATCCTTATCCCATCCCAGTAATCGAAGAACCGGTGCATTACACATACAGGACTTCAAATCATTGAACGCTTTATCGAGTACTCTGGACCATTTCACCACATTGAGTGCCCCTTTCTTCGTTAAGTCACTCAAAGGAGCCGTAATACTGAAATAATGCGGAATGAATTTCTGAAAATAACCAGAAAATCCCAATAACAATCTAACCTGAGTCTTGTTGCGAGGGATTTGGGCATCTCTGACTTTCTCTACCATGTCAGATTGGGTTAGTATTTGACCCACTCCAACTTTGTGTCCCATAAAGTCTATCTGAGAGAAACCTACCCTACACTTTGAAGATTTCACCGTGAATGAAGCTTCAGGGATACGAAGGAATATAGCCTTCATAGTTTTTACATGCTCTTCTCAAGTCTGCGAGTGGTCTATCACATCATCTACATAATTGTCTACGTCCGCTAGATCTCGAAGTAGTTTGTGCATCATTCTACCATAAGTAGCAGCGGCTTTTAATAACCCAAATGGCATCTTATGAAAATGATGTAATCCGAGGGAAAACGAAAAGGCAGTCTTTTCTTTGTCATAGGGATTTAGAGGTATTTGCCAATATCCTTTGCAGAACTCAAATGTAGAGAATATCCTATCCTTGGCTAATTTGGCAAAGATCATCTCCGGATTAGGCATCGGTTCCGCGTCGAAAACCGTGATCCGGTTGATTTGGTGGAAATCAAACATTGGGCGATAAGACCCGTCTGTTTTCTTGACTAGCAAGAGTTGAGAACAAAAGGGAGATTTAGATGGTTAAATTACCCCTAAAGTTAACATCTTATTCACCTCTGTCTCTATGTCACCAATACGGGCAAAAAGAACCGGGTACGGTTTCATCCTGATTGCCTTCTCTGTGTTCAATTTGATTATATGTTCTTCAAGGTTAGTACTTCCAGGTTCGTCCGAAAATATGTCGCCACATTCTTCCATCAGTTGTCGCAATCCTTCACTTAAGTCAGCATTAATTTTGACTTCTCTCCACGTCTCCTGCTTATGGTTGGATTCTCCTTCCTAATCCAATTCTAACGGATCTAGAATGGCAGCCAGGGCGGCCCCAATGCGCAGCTTGTTCACGTGGAACAGCCTCTGCGATTTCTTATCTCAATTCGGTAGTCGCTACATCCGACTTTCTTAACGACCGCATACAGTTCCTTCCAATGCACCAATTTGTTTTGGCCAGTGGGTAGCATCACTAGCACCTTATCTCCGATATTCATTGATCTCCTTTTAGCTTTCTTATCGAAATGCATTTTGTACCGCTGTTGGGCCGATGTTAGATTGATTCGTGTATGTCGCAGGTTTCTTCAATCCTATTTCGGAGAACGAACACATACAGGGGCTTCCCTATAAGCAAATAACCGAGGTTCGAGATATCGGTCCCAGTCACGAGGTTGTTCGTCACATTAGAACTAGCATCTTCTTCGGAGTACTGTTGAATTTCTCACATAACCCGTTCGCCATGGGATGGTATGGTGATGCAAACAATTGTTTCACCGAAACTAGTCTCGTTACTTCCTGCATGACTTTCGAAACAAATTGTGTCCCGTTATGGCACAGGATTACACAGGGAAATCCCACCCTCGTGAATATACCTAGCAAAGCTTCCGTGACAGTTTCTGTGTCGATGTTCTTGAGTGGTATCGCTTCTGGGTATCGAGTGGCATAATCCACGAGCGTCAAGATCCATCTATGTCCTTGGTTGAACGCAGGAAACATTGGCCTAACTAGGTCGATAGCAACCTTATCAAAAGGGAGACGGACTTGGGGAACTCCCTGAAATGAAGCTCTACCTACTCTCCCTTTATCTATGGTACGCTGACATATGTCACAAGACTGAAAATATCATCTGATATCTTCTAGGATACCCGGCCAATAGAATTGCGCCAGGATTCTGTCGGAGGATTTCCGAGTACCTAGGTGGCCGGCTAGAATCCCTGCGTGTCCGATCTTCAATACTTCGCCGCGGAATACTTTATGTGTTACTGCTTGTTGGATGATATTCCCATCTCCTGATCGTCTATAAAATCGATACACAATACCTTCCTCTACTTTGAACCAGGTCTTTTCCTCCACCTCATCTCCAGATTCCATCTCGGCCAGTTCATAATACTTGCTCAGGGTATCGTCTTGCTGTTGAACGATTTTGAATTATTTCGCGGAGACAGGCAAAGTGTTAGTATTTGGAACCCAGAGCGGATTTACCGGTTTCGCTGCTCTAACTAACTGCCCCCGGGTTTGGACCGCACAACCCATTTTCTCGTCAGTCGTTTCTACCTCCGATGTCATTCTTCTCGCTTCCTCGGAGTCATGCTTTCCTCTCTCCCTCTTCGCCTCATAGCTGTCCTCGTCTTCCTCTGGTATTCGTATTATCTTGTCTATCTCTCGGATACTCTCTTTTATTTCCTTCCTCAGTTCCCGTTCTCCGTCGCGGTTGTAGTCCTCAGTTTGTGTCTTCTCTCCTTCCTAAGTTTTGATAAAAGTGACGACCATCTCTACTATCTCGTCCTATATCATGATGGTGTATCCCCGGAATGTTCCCTATTATTAATTCGCATATGGGATCAGGTAAGCACAATGCTTCCACTTCCCCCGTAAACACAGGGGTGACAATGAAACATTTCGCCACAAGTACTTTCATAACCGATCGATCCATTAAGACTAGCTCTTGTTTCTGTCCTGTCAACAATCTATCGTCGATAAGGTCTGTCTTGACTATTACGCTATTACACCCGGTATCCCTCAGTACCGTCACAACCGTATCTCCTACTCGTCCTTGTGGAAGGGGAGATTGTTTTGTCCGTAAACACCGATGCTTCCTACAATGGGCAGGAGGCATTCACACTGTAAGTAGGCTTTCTCATCAACGAACGATCATTCATGCTGGCAAGGATTGATCGTTACTCCCGAATTTCCGCTTTTCGCTGGCCTGAATAATCAATTCCCTCTATTCCTGGGTGGAGTGGGTCGTCCCGAGGGGCAGTTATGAGCCAGATGTCCTGGTCTCTGACATAAGAAACATACTCTCTCTCTAGGATCGTATCTCGAGGGATTACCCTCAAATCTACGTGTCGACGGCGTCGCCGGTGACGGTGTTAATAGCGGACTAGCTCATGCCGGAGTAATGTGTGGGGGTGATAATGTTCATCTTGATCCAAATAATCCTACCGATTCTCTGGCGGACGTAAAGACTCCAGCTAATTCCACGACCTTACTCAAATCCTTGGGTGAACGTTCCCGAATGAACACGGCCAGTTCCCGGGGGCACGCATGTAAGAATTGTTCCATGGTGATTAACTGTCTTAATCCTCCAAAGGTCGCCTCTACTTTTGACAAGTTTACCCATTGATCAAATTGATGCTCTAACTTATCCAAGAATTGCGAAGCTGATTTGTTTGATGTTATACGTCACCTATAAAATTTCTTCCGATAGTTTTCTTTCGTCAATTGGTATTTTTTCAGTAATGCTTCCTTGAGCTTATCATAATTGCGTGCCTCGGAGGCTGGCAATCGGGAAGTACACATCCAGTGCTGGTCCGGATAAAAGTGACCCTAGGTAAGTACCATAACAATTGAGATCACATCCTTCGTTTTCGGCGTACCTCTCAAATCGTTGAAGATATGTGTTCATATTATCTTTCCCATCACAAAACGCGGGTAGTTTGGGGCTTATTCCAACAACCCTAACTCTCTGTGAAGTGTCGCTCCGTCCACTAGTGTTCTGTCTTTGCTGGTTCTCAGCTTCCAGCTTCATTGCCAACAGTTCCTTCTCGAGTCGCCGACGCGCTTCCTTTTCTTCTCTTTCGTTCTTTCTCCTCTCTTTCCTTCTCTTCTCTCATTAAAACAGCTTGTCTTTCCTTCTTTCTCTCCTCTCTTTCCTTCTCTTCTCTCATTAAAATAGCTTGTTTTTCTTCCCTCTCTGCTCTCTTTGCTTCTCTTCTCTCATTAAAACAGCTTGTCTTTCCCTCTCTCTCTCCTCTCTTTCCTTCTCTTCTCTCATTAAGACTGCTTGTCTTTCCTTCTCTCTCTCTCCTCTCTTTCCTTATCTTCTCTCATTAAAACAACTTGTCCTTCCCTCTCTCTCTCCTCTCTTTCCTTCTCTTCTCTCATTAAGACCGCTTGTCTTTCCTTCTTTCTCTCCTCTCTTTCCATCTCTTCTCTCATCGTGATAGCTTGTCTTTCCTTCTCTCTTTCCTCCTTTTGCTTTTCTCTCGCAAGACTCGCTCTGCTCTGGCTACTTCCTGTTCTTTCGTGATAAAGTTTCTAAGTTCCTCTCCCTCAAGACCTAACTCTTTACCTAATTCAATTAGTTGTTGAGTCTCCATGACTATCCTATCAATCCACACTAATAATCCTACAATCCTGAAATCAACACATCGAATTGCCACCTCGATATATCTACCTTCTTGAAAATTATCTCTATCCGTCCAACATAACAGGGCTACTGAAAAGGAATATACTCTACGTCATAATATCGGTATACCGCTCCGACATTACAGTAACAATAACAATACCTTCATCGACAAACGGAAACAAAATGATGAGTGCAAACGAATACCACATTCAAACTCACCACATCCACCTGCAAAGGAACTTATTAACCGGAGTTACTCAATTTTAAACACATTCCTTCTGCCGCATTAATGTTGTAATATAGGCGATAAGTACAGTCATAATGCTCTGTCAGTATACGAATGGCGGCTACCTTCCTAGAATTTGTTGCATTTTTATTACCATTAATGTCAACACATTTACACCATAATCTACATGTGCTGGTGTACTTCATATAGATGTGTAAAAGTGTGGGGGCATACCACGCCAAATGAATCAAAAACAGGGGATGTTCTGAAACTTTTAACAGAAATACGCTAAATGTCAGCAACGACATAGACACATCAGTGGAGAAGATGACCTCGTTTATTA
Source organism: Paraescarpia echinospica (assembly GCA_020002185.1). Classification (NCBI taxonomy): domain Eukaryota; kingdom Metazoa; phylum Annelida; class Polychaeta; order Sabellida; family Siboglinidae; genus Paraescarpia; species Paraescarpia echinospica. The sequence continues at coordinate 48,403,928 of CM034536.1, forward strand.
CAATGAAACATGTCAAATTTATGACCAATCTCGCTTAAGGGGCCCGTTTTGCACGTCAATTTCCTAAAAATTATTATGATGGTTGAGATTATATAATGTCCTTTATATTTAACACTTTTAAACCTACATACCTACATATTATTTGTAAACTGGACAATTATAGCAATTTTAAAATACTAAGTCAGGGAGAGGAATTACTGCTAATTAGTGCGATCTGTACAAGTATGTGTTGGCAACTGTGAACGAGCCGTAATAACGCCTCAAACCACGATCTAGTGAACACCTTTGGCTACCTTCGCCTGCGCACAATCCTACGAAAGCCAACCAACAGTGAGATCCCCAGCAATGTCCAATTCGTTGCTATGCTCGTTTAGCAGCGCCGTCAACGCGGGGTCCGACGAGATTCCATTAGAAATCGACCACGAAAACAAATGATTTCTTATCCCCACATGTGTGTGTGTGTGTGTGTGAGAGAGAGAGAGAGAGAGAGAGAGAGTGTGTGTGTGTGTGTGTGTGTGTGTGTGTGCGCGCGCGTGTGTGTAAGACATATACACAAACTCTTGTTACAACAATACACAATTTTAGCCATTCTTTTTCCTTGAGGCAACTCGCACAAATACTTGCGTGCGAGTGATGAGGAGAACTGGTCGAAGCGGGAATATAACGTATATAAGGTAAAAGATAGCTTACTATACAGTGCAATATGCAGTCCTCATAACTGCTCAATGCGAGTGATGAGGAGAACTGGTCGCTTTACTCCCTGGCAGACCTGTTCAAGCAAAAACCACCTTGCCTTCTATGAGAAGCACCCAGCCATGCTGCAGTTAATAACCGAAAGTAGTATAGAGGTGGCGTTCGCGCCCGTGCACGACACCTTTGGTGACCTTTGGGCAAAACTTTACTAATAAAAAACGTTTTTATTACTCCTAATCGTTTTCGGCAACCTACTTATAAAAAAAGATCAAAGGCTTTTTTGACACTAATCGTTTTCGGCAACCTACTTATAAAAAACGTGATGGATTACCCCCTCTAAATACATTTGAGGTGCCACCTTGCGGTGAGCGCAGAGATCATTTTAGTTTGTTCCCTAGCGATCAACGCCGTACCTACCGCGTGCTTACCTAAGCAATAATGCGTTTATGATGCGGATATATAACCGCGATAAAACCACTGTGTGCAGACTTCCCCCGTCAACCCTATGAGGATGCCCCGCCGTACCCTATGTTAGCAGCAGCGTTGCTGCGATAAGCAACCGGCGCTGCAGCAGCAGCTGGTGTGGGCTATGACCCCGGCGCGGCAGCATAGTTGGCTAGCGCTGTGCATTCTAGTGGTGTGATCAAAACGAAACCAATGCGTTGTGCGTTTAAATAAATAAATAAATCTAGTTGTGCGATCAAAACGAAACCAATGCATAAATACGCTAACGTTCAGCGGGCCCCGTATGGCGCTATATGTAGGGTGTTTATGCAGTGGATACAGACGAGTGGAAACGTGAGTAGTAGAGATATTATTTATTATAGACTGTTAGAATTGATATAGCCGCGCGCGTCCAACGCCCGCACTATAGGGGGAGAACGGCGCGTGAACGCCGCGTCGCGTATAGAGTTCGGTCTTCGGGGTGGGCGTGTACCACGACCCATTGTTTCCTCGTCGGAGGAATGAAGACACGAGGCTGATGTCGTCGTCGAAGTCATCGGCGTCGTCGTGGCTGATAGGTGGTGGTGGAGTGATTCGTCGAGGGGGGTGTGATGTTGGGTCGACCGTGCATACTGGCTTTGTTGCTGCTGTTGGCAGGGCGGCCGTTCTTGTAGGCAGTTGGATCTCTCTATGAAATAAACCACAATACATGTAGGCGTGTTTAAACAAAGGGCGCCAAAATAAAATGAGAAAAATGCATGCACGTATGCATGCATGCGTAAAAGCAGGCTTACCGCTGTGTAGGCTTACGAGGAGGCGTTGTATCCATAGTCGTGCCTGAAATAGGCAAACGGTGGAATGCGCCGTCAATTGTATGCGACTCCATAATCGTGTATGAAATGAGCAATGCGCCGTCAAACAGCGGCGGCGCATGACACTACGGCTTATCGCGATCGGAATGTGAACGGAGAACAAAGCCATTTCAAAAACAATAAACGAAAAGCTAAAAGCATGAAAGTAAGCGTTGTATATGATTAGTTAGGGCTCGGGAATCGTGTGGTGTAGTGATATTAGAGAAATTCGATGTAAAGACACATTTGACGATGAATGTACTGACATGACCGCTAACTTTTTTCCTAAAACAAATACCTCGGTAACTAGTGAGTTATGCGTCGTATGTGTTAAGTACGCATGCGCGTTATTTTGTAAGATAACAGTAGACTAGGGAGTTATGCGGCGTATGTGTTAAGTGCGCATGCGCTCTATTTTGTAAAGTATAAAACGGTTGAGATGTTATATGACGCCAGTGTTCTAACGTATTGTTTCAGCAGCAGCAGCAGCAGACGTTCTCCCGCGGCAATAATGGCAGACGAGACACCGAAAAAGATGAAGGCGGCGCGCAACCAGAGTCCGAAGGGGGCGGCGGCCGGCGGTCAACAGCAACCAACGGCAGCAGCAGCAGCGGTGTCAACGGGGGCGGCGCCGGGTAATAAGAGACCCGTGGTGGTCATCGCACCGCCGCTGGTAGCCGCCGGTCGTAAGCGAATCGCCGAAGAGGCCTTGGGGAGCGTCGAGGCGGCTGCGGGGCAGCCGGCCCTAGCGCGGAGCACGTCGCTCGAAAGAGAATGCGAGTCGGCGGCGTCGACACGGGCTACATTGGTGTGTCGGAGGGGGCTGCAATGTGCTATCAACGGCGTGAATAAAATTAAGTCGCCCGTTATGATCGACGCTGTGTCGAACAAAGAGCATTGTACGTATTTGGGATGCTCCCGTTGTCGGCGAAAATTGTATCAGAAAAACAAAGGCTTGCCTATGATATGTCGAACGCACGGTGAGCTGTTTGTGCCGAAGAATTACTTCGCGTTGCCTGTGATGGTGAGGGATGGCGAGGACGACGAAGACGAGCTTTGGGTTACACTATTTGACACGCATATGTCTAATCTCGTCGAGTACCGGGCCGACTACTTGGTGGAGTTGAGCGAGGAGCCGCTCCGCGATACCGTGCTGGAGTTAACCGGCACGGAAGTGGAGATCAGTGTGCGTAAGACGACTTGGAACGGGGAGCCGTCGTATACCGTGCGCACACTGAAGAGATACGACGACGACGACGCCTAATGTGTTGTGTTGTTTGTAGAAGGAAGAGTGCCCGATACTGGTAGATTCGCTGACGCATGCGAACGTGCAACAACGAATGCTAAAGTGGCGGGGTCGTGAAATAACTGAGGAGGCCGCGCTACTACTAAGCGAGACGGCCGAGAATAAGGGCGTTTTGGCTAGCCTACGAAGCGAACTTATTTACTAGCATTCTTCCGTAATTAATAGTTGTGTTTATATGCTGTAGGAGGTGCGCCGCCTACTGCAGGATATGTTAGCTACCAACGAAAGGACACGTGCGAGGTACGACGAGGTTGCCGCGTTCGTAAGGACGCTGCTGGAACGTGGAGTGGAGGGGTCTATAAAGAGGGAGGCGGCCGAAGCGGAATGTCGAAAAAACGATCAGGCGGACTAAGCATAATAATATGTTGTAGGAAGTGCTGCGGCGCACCAGGTGTGAATGTATGCGAGACATCGTAGACGCGTTGCTGACGGTGGTCACCGAACGTAAAGACTAGGACATGCTTTGTGCTGTAGGGAGGAAGCGGAGTGCGTGACGCTAGCGTATTGGACGCCATCATAGAGTAGGCGCTTGACGTATCGGATACAGCCGCGCGCCGATACCTCGATGCGTCTCGAGCGCCGCCACCGACGTACGACGAAAGCCTGTACTCGCCGCGGGAGACGATGGGGCCGACGTGCGCTCCGTGTTGGACCCTATCGGAGGACGTGCCGCAACGACAAATCGTCGTGCCGGGCAGGGGCCAGTTGGCTTGTCGTTATGAGCGGCTCGCAATGGCCATCCTCGCCGAGTGCCACGGTGAGATGATACTGGAGCGGGCGCACGATAATTGCGGCGTATTCGAGCCCAATGAGGGCTGTCCGTACGTGCATATGCATATGGCCGGCAATCGTGCGGGTCGTCCGAACCGCGTGTACACACAGCGCTACGACAACACGGGGTGCATCCTAACGCGTCACTTCAACGCCGTGTTGGAAGCGTTTCTGCGTCGTTCGCTGATACCGTGCTTCACGCGTCTCGTTCTAATACTGCACGCTACTAAGGCGGCAACCGGTCAGCAGCCGCAAACGGGTCTTGCGGGGGAACTGTATCTGGTCCAGTTCGTTTCGGACTGGCTACTAGGCACGGACTGGCGCGACTACATGAACCGCGCTCAGCTGGAGTCGGCCGTCGATACGTACGTCCAGCGCAGGAGCGGTCTCGGCTAAAGAACGAACAATGCTTGCAATGCAATAGAACATTAGTAAAAAGGCAGGAATAAAGAACGAACAATGCTTGCTTTGCTATAGTAAAAAGGAGTTGAATGCTGTTTTGAATGTTGTAAGGTGCTTAATAAAACGTTGAAAATGTACTTTCCGTTTCCGAGTTACCCACATTACCCAAAACAGTCCGAGTTACCTAAAACATTCCTCCCGCTAGGGCGCAGCCACCACCACCACCCTTTCCGAGTTACCCACATTACCCAAAACAGTCCGAGTTACCTAAAATATTCCCCGCTAGGGCGCAGCCATCTACCACCACCACCACCACAGCCACCACTGTTATAAGTAGCGATGCTCGAAAAATAGCAGCACTCAGTCAGTAGAGAATGCCGCATTCTCCTACTAGGTGGCAATGTCCGAAAAGCGGGGGTTATTTCGCGAAATAGGCGACGTTAGAGCGACACGCGAAGAGATCGGAAAGATGCGGCAACGACGCGCTATAGGTAAAACGACGAGAGTGCCCAAAATGAGGCGCGACGTACACTACGCGCACCGCTATGCTACGACACCTGAATGAGAGCGGTGCGGCCGTCAGACGGCGCCACCGCCTGGTAGTAGTAGTTCATCTAATGAACCGGTAGCCGCTAGGGCGGCAACACCCGATGGCCTACAGCGCGTCGTGGACGAGCACCGGCGCAGCATAGAGACGCCGGTAGCGCGCTGTGCCGTGCAGTCCCGCTACAACTATCGCATGATCGCCTTTATGAGTACGCGGGTGCTCGAACCGCGTCTGATGGCGATGTTTCGCGAGCAAAAGAATGCCTTTAAAATTAACGTGAGCTACGGTTTCGTATTGCGCCACAAGGTGTCGGGTCGTTACCACTATTTTCATTCTTCCTGTAACTGCTGCGGCCGCCTCCTTGAAACGCCCGCCCTCGTTACCAATAGCCGTTCGTTCGAACGATTCCTCGACGCCGTGCGCACGACCGACGCACTGCAGTACGTCATCGCGCAGCGTCCCGACTCCGGGTGGGTCGTCGAGCTCGTAACGAACACCACCTACTTCGTGAACGCCATCATCGCCCATCCTATCGGGTGCGTTGGCGCGACGCTTCCCGCCTACGTGCGCGCCAACAGGGCCATCGTGGCGTTGACGAAAGATCGTCGAGGCACGCCATACGACGACCATCTATGCCTCTTCCGGTGCATCGGCCTCCATCTGCAAGGCGGCCGACGACGCGAAACGCGAAACGGTGGCAGAATCGATACGATCCGTTTAACGAAAGTCGCTAAACGACTGCACGCGCAGTATTGCCGCGCCACGCGCACGACGGCCTCGAACGGTGTCCGCCTGAACGAACTGGAACGCGTGGAGACGGATTTCGGCATCAACGTCGCCGTCTATCGACTGACGGCGGCGAATGGCGCCGAACTATTCCGTCGGTCGCTCGAAGCGCACCCCACGACCCTGAACGTCAACCTGTACGAGACGCACTTCTCGTACATAATCGACCTTCGCGCGTACACGAAAACGTACAAGTGCGGAAAGTGCGGCAACGCCCTCTGGCGGACCCCGTGGGAGTTACGACGTCACGAAGCGATGTGGGAAGGCGGCGTTCGTCACGTGTTTCCCGGCGGCGTCTATCGGCCGACGACGTCGGTATTTCAGTGGCACGACGACGAAGGCGTCGACGTCGGCGACGACGACCTGCGCTACTTCCCGTACCGCACGACGTTCGATTTCGAATGTTATTTCGCCGATAACGATCTGCCGTCGGATACCGACAAATGCCGGTGGATAGCGCGACACGAACTGCTCAGCGTGAGCGTCGCGTCGAACGTCCCCGGCCACGAAGCGGCGCGGTGTTACGTCACGACCGGCGATTCGGCCGAACTCGCTCGTCGCCTCATCGACGACCTAGAAGCCGTGAGCGCGGCAGCGTGCGCGGCTCTACGCCTCCGCAACGACGCGACCTTCGAGGCGCTCGACGCGCTCGACGACGACTGTCGGCGACGGTGCAGCAACGACGCCGCCGACGCGTCACCGTACGCCGCACTCGCCGACCGCCTGTGGACGCGCCTTCGTCAAATGCCCGTACTGCGATTCAATTCCGGTAAGTACGATCTGAATGTCGTCAAGAAGTACTTGTCCCCCCTGCCCATAACCGGCGACGCGCAGCACACGTCGTCGGCGTTTACCATTAAACGACAGAACAATTACATGTGCCTGACGACGTCGACGTTGAAGTTCCTCGATATATCCAATTACCTCGCGCCAGGCGTTAACTACGATCGCTTTCTGAAAGAGTACTGCTGCGCGGCGACGAAGGGGTACTTTCCGTACGAACATACCGACGCGTTGACGCGCCTGGACGAGACCGCCCTGCCGCCGCACGAGGCTATCTACAGCCGCCTGAAACGCGAGGGAATCTCCGCGGACGCGTACGAGATTTGTGCGAAGGCGTGGCGTGACGAGCGCATGACGACGATGCGCGATTTTCTGATTTGGTATAATAATCGAGACGTGGCGCCGTTTCTCGAGGCCGTCGATCGGCAGTTCGTCTTCTATCGGCGCCGACGTATCGACAAGTTCAAGGACGCCATCAGCGTACCGCGGTTGACGTTGTTGTACCTATTCAACGACCTGCCGACGTCGATCCATTTCTCGCTGTTCAACGAACCCAACAAAGACCTGCACCGCCTGCTGCAGTCGCAGATCGTCGACGGCCCGTCGATCATCTTCGCGCGCCACCACGAGGCCGGCGTGACGGCAATTCGAGGCGACGCGTCACGCCCGTGTCGTTCGATAGTCGGTTTCGATGCGAACGGCCTCTATCTGTGGGCGATAATGCTGGAGATGCCGACGGGCTGGTACAAGCGCCGGCGCGCGGAGAACGTCTTTCGACCGGAACGCGTGCACCGCTACGGTAGTATGGCCGTTGAGTGGTTGACGTGGGAGGCGGCGCGAACCGGCGCGCGTATACGTCACCAGTTGAACGGGCGCGAGAAGCGCATCGGAAATTACCGAATCGACGGCTAGTGCGCCGCCACGCGAACGGCGTACCAATTTCACAGCTGCTACTTTCACGGCTGCCCGACGTGCCAGACGGACGTGACGACGAACGCCGTCAACGGTCAACCGACGACGACGCTGTACGCCGCGACGATCGCCGTGACGACCTACCTGCGCCGTTTCGTCGACGACGTCGTCGAAATGTGGGCGTATCAGTGGCGCGCCGAGCGACCGCCCGCGGCGCCGACGCCGCCCGACGCTTCACTATAGCGACCAGCGGCCGCCCCCATTACGCGCTCGACGATACTGGAGGGTGTACGCGACGGCTCTCTGTTCAGTCTGTTGCAGTGCGATATCGCAGTGCCGGAAGCGTTGCGCGCTAAGTTCGCCGAAATGCAGCCCGAGTTCAAGAACGTCGATATCGCGCGCTACGATCTCAGCCCGTTCATGCGCCTCTACGCCGAGTCGCACGATTTGCTCACCCGACCTCAACGGACGCTCGTCGATAGCTACTTCGGCGCCGAGATCGTGCTCGCGACGCCCCTCCTACGGTGGTATCTGGCGCACGGTCTCGTCGTCGCGCGCATCTCCCAGGTCATCGAGTTCGCGCCGATCGCGTGCTTTCGCCGCTTCGGCGACACGGTATCGGCGGCGCGACGCGAAGGCGACATCGATCACGACAAATCGATCATCGATGATACCTTTAAGCTTCTCGGCAACCGTTCGTACGGGAAAACGATTACGCACGTCGACCGGTACCGGAAATCAAGTACGCCACGCCGGTCGGCGCCTCGATGCTCGTCAACAACCGTCGCTTCCGGCAACTCGACGTCATCGTCGACGACGCGTTGTACGAGGTGGCGCTGAATAAGCGCACCGTCGTCTACGGCCTGCCGATCCAAATCGGCTATTTCGTCTACCAGTACGCGAAATTGAGGATGCTCGAATTCTATTACGATTTCTTCGACGCCATCATCCCCCTCCCACTCTTCCAGTACTGCGCTATGGACACGGACTCGGCGTACATCGCCCTCGCGGGACGCGACGTCGACGCGCTGGTGGCGGAAGAACGACGCGAACACTACTTCCGGAATCGCTCACTCTGGTTTCCGGCGGAATGCTGCGACGCGCACGGGGGCGCGTACGTACGACGCCGCGTCGCCGGAATAGCTTGGGAAGACGCGTCGGCCTGCTGCGCGCGTCGGCGCTTGTTCGATCGTCGAACGCCGGGTTCTTCAAAGAAGAGTGGCGCGGCGACGGAGTCGTGGCGCTGTGCAGCAAGACCTACTACTGCTTCTGCGGCGACAACGGCGCGAAGTACAGCACGAAGGGTCTGAGCAAGCGTCATAACGACATCGACGAGGACACCTTACTCGCCGTACTGCGCGACCGACGCACCGGCGTCGGCTGGAACCGCGGTTTCCTGGTGAAAGACTCTTCCGTGTTGACGTACGTTCAAGAGCGCGCGGCGTTGAGCTACTTCTAGCTAAACGCCGCGTACTCGACGACGGCGTCACCACGGCGCCGATACTCGTCTAATTCCTATAAACTAACTCGTCTAACTCTTCTAACCTAACTCGTCTAACTCGTATAACCTAAGGACTGGGAGGCCCCACCCCCCTACTAGGGGTAGGTTATGTATGTATGTATGTATGTATGTATGTAGGTAGGGTAATAAAAAACAATTGCGCACAATTTCATCATCATCGTTTTTTTATTACTACTATACACGTAAAAGCGAAAGCGTTTTTAATATAATGGTTTTAGCCAATCGAATACGAGACAGTCATTGGCCACCCGATCGGTGCCGAATAGGCTCTGGAACGTCGTCAACGGCATACCGCGACATCAGAGGAGGAGGTAGGCGACGCAATATTGTCCGGACACGTTAGAGACGACGCTCTGCAGCCGCTTATCGTTGTACGTCCACGCGTCGCCGCAGTTGCGGTGCAGCAACGCTTGGAAGTCGGCGCGCAGCGGCGGCAGACCGTACGAATCGAAGTACTCGCCTCGCCGGCCGACGTCCACGTAGACGGCCAACCAGTGCTGCCCCGGCTCGCCACCGTCGTCGGTGTTGCACACGAAAGCCGTCGGGTAAGCGGCGGTGGTGGTGGTAAGTAGCGCATCTTTAGGCACGACGCCGACGTCGATGCGTTTAGCGTACGCATCGTGTTCCAGGCGACGCATCAGTTGGAACGTATCCATAGTTATTACCAGTCGTACACGACGTTCCGGTTCTTGTCGATCTACAGCACCGTCTCGAATTCCGCGTACACGACGATGTTCACCGGTCGGGGTAGCGGCGTCCCGAAGTGCATTTCCGCGCCCACGGTCCCCTGACGCACGACGTTGAAATGGTCCCCGTGGCAACAGTCGGGCGTCAGGTTGGATCCGAAGATGGTGTAGCCGGCGCCGAAGTCCGCGAAGAGATTCATGTAGCTTCGGACGTACCGGTTCAGCGGGAAGTCCGGCTGCAGCGGCTTGCTCAGCACCTGACGTCCGTCGACGACGAGCGTAAGAAGTTTATGTCGTTGTGCCGCGCATCGAACAGATTTCTAGTGTAGTCTCCGTTATAGGCGACGTTGTCGATCATCATCAGGAATAGGCTTTCGGAATCGTAGTCATGTAGAAGTTCTCGTGCGTGTGCGACAGCGTACCCGCCGTTATCGAGAACGACTTGCAGTCGATGCGAGGCATCGGAAACTTATCCGTTCCCAACGTCCACGCTTTGATATGACTCATCTGGACGTCCGGGTTCAACTTCAATTTTCGCACGTGCAGGCAAATCGACCGCATCACGAGGCGCCACCCTGGTACGGCTTGCGCGCCAATGAGCGCGAAGGCGTTCTTCGAGAGCACCATGCGTATTTTTGTGTCGACGCCGTTCGGCATGTGCCAGTTTAGCATAAACGCGTCGACGTGCAGGCGTCCCTTCATCTGCACATCGTGCCTATCGGCCGTCATGACGCGCCGCGCCTCGAACCCGTCTTTGTCGTTCGCGACCGCGTTCATGTGTCCGGCGGTGTCTTTTTACTACAACGCCCCCGTGAGATGCGAACGTTTCGCGTCGCTACCGTATCTCAGCAGGGTCTCGAGGTAGGCCCGGTACGCGTACGTATTGGTCGACGGCGTTACGAGCGTGCCGTTCAGCGACACGTCGATTTGACTGAACATCGAATGCAGGAAATTGTTGACCGGGGCCACGTCGGCGCCGGCCGCCAGATTGGTACCGTCCCCCTCAACAACTTTTAAGCGGACGTACACTTGAAGGCTCGCCAAGTCCGTATAGTCGTTGCCCGAGCCCGGGATGAGGAACTCGATAGGACCGCCGGTGTAGAGAACCGTCAGCGGTTGGTAGACGGTCCACTGACAGCTCTCGACGCTCGTCTGCGCTACCGGCCCGCTGAACAGGTCCAGTTCGGCCTTCACGCCCTAGCACGTTGCGACATTCACGAACGCCATCATTAGTCGTCGAATATGTCGTCCGTTCGGCTCCGTCTCTTCCGCCTACTGACGGTCGTCGCCGCTAGGCGCGGTCTCTTTATGGCGCCGCCGCCGCGTTGCGTTTTTTTCCTCATCGTCGGCGGCGGCGGCGGCGAATTCAATAGGCCGTCGAGAAGATCGGCCCCGGCCTCCTTCGCGCGTCGTTTTATCGACTGTTTCGGATTGCCGCCGGCGACGACGTCCCGCGCCACGCGCACGCCGGTATTGAGCGCACGTTTTCCCAACACCAACGCGCCTCTCTTGATAAGCGGCATGGCGCTTCGAAACAGGCTCCCGAAGAGATTGCCCAGACCGTGTCCTCGTTGCCCCCGACCGCCGACGAAGACCGGCAGCTGACCGCCTACCTGTCGAACGTAGTAGTCCTCGTAAGGGTTCTTCGTCGGCATCGTCGTTAATACAATTTCGATTTACAGCGTCTGATGTGAAGCGTCGTCACTAGCTTTCCCTGCTCGAATGGTATCGGTTGACCGAGATCGTCTCTGATATCGACCTCGATCGAATAGAATTGATGACGCAGCAGCTTCACGTGTTGGACGCGGTCGAACGTTTCCTAAATAATGTTGCCGTTCGTACCGTAGACGGTGATGTTTCGAAGGAGCGGTGCGTATACGTCACCGACGAAGCGCAGTTCCACGATATCCGTGTACACGTACAGAGTGTCAACGCCCGCCTTCATATCCACCGTATTGTGACCTACGTACGCGTACGTGTACGCGACGGGCATGGTGTCGCTGACGACTGCCGGCGCGGCTCCACTCATCGGGGAACTCGTGATATTGTTGCTATGGAAACCTAGTACGTCCTTCAGACGGCTCTTATGAGGTATAATAAATTCGACACCCGGCGACATATGCAGCGTCATTCGGTTAGAGACGTCGCTAAACTCTAGACGCGCCTTGACCTTATCGGTGCTCAATTTCTGTAGCGCCGCGTTGATCTGGTGCATCAACGTGTAAGCGCTGTTGTAGAAATCGTGAGAAATCTTGCCCTGTCGGTATAGCAGGATGGTGTCGCCGATTTCGTCTACGTACGTGTAAGTCAGGAAGAAGTAGGCGTCCTTCTCTCTCACGTTGTACCACGTGTGCGGATACTGTAGCGTCACCAGTCCGCATTCCCACTCCCCCGACAGGTCGAAACGTCGCGGCAGCGTCGTGATGTAGTGCGTCAACGTATTTTCGGGGTGACGCTTCATAGACGCGTTGTTCGGTAGCGTCAGGTAAAAGTCAGACGAGACCGCCATCGCCGCCGGATCGTCGTCGGCCGGCAACACTCATAGACGGACTCGGGAGCAGGTAACCGAGACAGCTGCTCAACAGCGCCGTCCACAGTTTGGAGTCGCCTTGACCTCTCGTCAGATTGTATATACTAACGGCGATGACGAAGTACAGGACGACGACCTGACAGAGGAATACGATTTCGGCCTTAGGGCATTCGTTGCCGCAGATTTGCCATGGAACGGGTTCGGCGGTGGTGGTGGTAGCGTCGACGGAGTCCGCGTGCTCGTCGACGGAGTCCGCATGCTCGGCGCTGGAGTTCTTTCGATGATCGCCATTTGAGGTAGTTTCGTCACCGATCATCGTCTCGCCACTGCGGTCTGTCGATACAGCAGGGGCCTTTATACGGCAATAACGAAAATCTGCTGCATAACCCCGTCTCGTGAAGTCGCCAGCACCCCGCGTGGCGAGTCCAACGAGTCATTCTCAACTGCGGTGCCGCCGCGCTAGTCTTGATAAGTCCACGAGCGACTCAGCGTCGATCCAGCTGTTGAAGGAGGCCGGATAACCGCTCCATTTTTCGAGCGCCTCCGAACCTCCGCGACGACGACGACGACGCTGAAAAACCGCCTCCACGCGATACAGTTTGTCCTTCGGAACGTCTACGCGTTGTAGTTCCGGTTCGTAGAAGGCGCCCTCTACCGGCGTCCCGGCGTCGTCCTTCAGGCGATAAACGGGCGGCTCGGACGGGTGCGCCTCTACGACGGTGAAGAGCTCCTCGCTCCAGTTAGCCATGTATCTTTTTTGAATTGACCCCTCGTCTTGCTGATACGTACGCGATCTCCCTCGCGCAGTTTCGTTTTTTGCCGCCGTCCGCAGCCGACGTTGCCGTACAGTCGTTGCCATACGGTCTCCGGATTCGTCGCGTCGACGCTCGCCGGCGTCCTACCAATGCTTCGGTGGTAGGCGTTGATTTACGATCGCACGAAATCCGGTAACGTCTCTACGTAGCGCAGCGTCTCGTGTTTCGTAAAATAGCGCCACATACGCGCCTTCAAAGTCCGATTGAACCGTTCCACGACGCTCGCTTTAGTCTCCTCGTTATGCGTCACGAAATGATGAACGCCGCGACTCTTTATGAACGTTTGCAGGGGTCGGTTCCGAAACTCGGTCCCCTTATCGGTCTGCAGCGCGTTCGGCGTCTCGCCGCCGTTCAGCAGGCGCTCGAAGGCCGCGACGAGCGACGGGCCGGACTTACTCTTCAACGGAACGCACCACGCCAGCTTCGAAAACACGTCGATGACCGTCAATAGGAATGTTATACCGTCGTTGTGCGTTTTCAGCCTAGTCAAGTCGACCAGATCGGCTTGCCACTGCTGGTTTCGACCGCCCACGATGACGGGACGTCGTTTGAAATGTCGTTTAACCGGTTTGTTTAGGGTATAGGCGTCCTGCGACGCTAGCCACCTCTCGACGGCCGGTCGTCGGATGTTCGACGCCCGGTGCAACGCGTCGACGCCGCCGTAACTTCCCGCACGTTTCGGATCGAAGTAGAAGCTATTCAGTTCGTCGTCGTCGTCGTCGTCGTTTCGATGCTGTCGTGGCTTTCGTTTTGGACGACGACGACGACTCCACCCGGACACCATGACGACGACGACGACGACCACAAATGAACGACGATTATTATACACGTATAGAGAGCGATAACCGCGATGGTGAGGCTGACGACGATGGCCGTTATCGTTAGTCGTGACGGCATCGCCGTCACAACGCGTCCCACGCCGCGACGGCCAACGAAGGGGATCGTTGTCTCTTTTTAGCGTCACGTCGTCTCCGCGCCGGCGTCGCTGATGAACTAGCCGACGGCGTCATCGCCGCCTCTTCTAGTAGCCGCTTCTGCCGCCGCTCCATGTACGCCCGATAGCGCGGGTTGCCCACGAATTCCATAGGGATGTTCATACCCTTCAAGCGCAACCCGAACTCTTTCCATCCTACGGGCGCTGTCGTCTTCGTTCTCGTTCGCATGAGATCGTTCACTAGTTCGACTATGTTACTCCCCGCGATCGTTTCACCGGCGTACACGAATTCGCCGCGGTCGTTCCATCGACACAACGGATTGGCTTTCATTTTCGCGATAAGCAGACCCGTCTTCCCTTTCAGCGTTTTCGGCATGCTGGCTATGATTTCGCGCTCTACGGCCTCCGACGATGGTGGTGCCGCCGCCGCCGCCGCCGCAGGCGTCTCGCCGCCGTTGACCACCGACACGCGTACCGGTTGCGCCGCTCGAGCCGCCTCTATCGTGTTGTAGCGACTCAGCAGTTGATTGTACGACGCCACCTTACCGCGTTCGGATAAATCCGACCGCTCTAGAATGTCCTTCATGTCGCTTTCCAGGCTACTCAGCACACGTGATCGGGGCGTGCTCGGCGGCTGATCGATACGTGGCAGGAGGCTTTCCACCATTCGCGGGTCGACCAACACCATCTTCTTCGCGTACTGCATCAATCACCCGCTGCCGATCACCTGTCTGAGCAGCGGGAGGAGAACGGTGCTCGCTAACGGCGCTAGCAGGGCCGTCAGAAAACCACCCGCAACCTTTTGCAACACGACTCGCTTCTGCTTAACCGGAACTTGTTTGTCGGCAAGTTTACGCAGGTGATTCCTGTATTTCGCCAACACGCGTTTCTTCTTCAGCGAAAACTTCACGTTCCCTTTCAGAATGTTGTACGCGCAATCGCACAGGCTACAAATGAGACCGGCGTCCGCGTGGCCGATCACGGCTTTTCGCTGATCGATGTTCCGCCTATGCCCCTCCAACAGCTGCAGGGCGAAAATGTGTCTCTTCACTCGGTTCGTCGGTCCCGCCACCTTCGGTCGTCGCTTCGCTACCACCGCGCGTCCCGTCATAGCGACTAATAAACGTACGCGGCGACGTCCCTCTCTTCTTATAGGCTGCCGCCGCCGCCGCCGCCACCCTTCCGTAAGTAGACGTACTGAAGGCGATCGTCCGGAAATATGCACGCACGCAGGCGCATGTCCTCTTCCGTTTCCTGTTTCAGATCCACGAAGAGATAGCCGTACGCCGCCGACGTCGCTTCTTTGAAAGCCTCTATCATGTAGTTGACCTTTCCCGGGTACATCTGTTTCGCTAGGTGACCTTCTTGTCCGGCGTCTCGGGGGGTCTTGAATAGCACTATGTGTTTGGCGTTCAGGCTGATTGTACGGTTTTCTTTCCCTTTCGGAAACATGTTCTGCCGCAGTTGTACGACCGACGTATTACAATGATGGCTTTTTTTGTAAATAGCACCGTCACCCGGCTATCAGTCTGCTCCATGAGGTCGTCGAGTACTAGAAGCGTCCTCGTTTTACCGTCTAAACGTTTCGGATCCGGCAGGCCATCTACGAACTCTATTTTCGAAGACGTAGACGCGTAGGCGGCCTGCCACTGCCCATAGCACCACAGGATTTTCTCGGGCGTCGGATCGATCATAGCGTCGTGCCGTATCAGACGGTCGACGAACGTCGTCTTACCGCACCCCGTAGGACCGGCTACTATACATGTAAAAGGATGCTTCAACGACGGTCCGCTCATTTTTCACGACTGAACGAACGCTGTTTACGCGTCTTTATAAGCGGCGCGCACCTCCATCAACAGTTTACCGAGCATGTTCTCCCCCGCAACGCCCCCGATCCTGGCACCCCAGAAACCCTCCCTACTCGGTACCCATTCCACCAATTCGGCGTCCCCGGTGGCCAACAGGGCGGCCTTCAACTTGTCCGACCCGCCAAACTTCCTCATCAACAACGACTTTATACACGCCACCCTAACGGCGTTCCATTCGGTTCCCGTTGTCTTTTTTCGAATTTCGTAACCGCGTCGTTTCGCTACATAAGGCGATCGCGTTCTTTTGATACGCTCGGCGCATTCCACGTCTTAGTTGAACATTGCTTTCCTATACTGATAGGCGTGCTCGACGGATCGGAAGCCCCGACCGAACATCGTCAATCGACACGTATACATATTCGACAGGAACGAGCGCGATCCGCCAAACTTTGTAGGCGGCGACATACCGACTACCGATAACCCGCTACCGCCACCGCTTATATACCTCCGCCGCCGCCGCCGCTAGATGGCGGACTGCGAATCTAAAAAGCGGCGACGGGATTCGATCCCTAGTCGAACACGCTCCTAGAAGAGCTAAGCCGTCGCCAACGTTTATGCAGTGGTTTTATCGCGGTTATATAACCGCGCGATAAATGCATTATTGCTTATGTAAGCACGCTCTAGGTACGGCGTTGATCGCTAGGGAGATAACTAAAATGATCTCTGCGCTCACCGCTAGGTGGCACCTCAACTGGACCGCCGCTACGAATCTAAAAAGTGCCGACGTACGGATTCGGACCAGGAATCTTTCGATCCCTAGTCGAACATTTTCCCAGGAGAGCTAATCCGTCGTCGACGTTTATGCAGTGGTTTTATCGCGGTTATATAACCGCGCCATAAACGCATTATTGCTTATGTCAGCACTCGCTAAGTACGGCGTTGATCGCTAGGGTGAAAACTAAAATGATCATTGCGATCACCGCTATGTGGCACCTCAAATGTACTTAGAGGGGGGTAATCTAACAATATTTTTGTTAGCTTGCACCTGCAATAAGTAATAATCAATAATCAATAATCAATAATCAATAATCAATAATCAATCATCAATCATCAATCATCAATCATCAATAAGCACACGCTAGGTACGGCGTTGATAGCTAGGGAACAAACTAAAATGATATCTGCGCTCACCGCTAGGTGGCACCTCAAATGTACTTAGAGGGGGTAATCCATCACGTTTTTTATAAGTAGGTTGCCGAAAACGATTAGGGGTAATAAAAACGTTTTTTGTTAGTAAAGTTTTGCCCAAAGGTCACCAAAGGTGTCGTGCACGGGCGCGAACGCCACCTCTGTACTACTACCGAAGACTATTCGTATACAAATATCTACCATAGTTTATAGCCAGGTACACATTAATAGAACCGAGTGAACTGGAGCAACGAAGCAGACCAAAGTTCGACACGACAGCACAGTAGTCGAACTCGGGTTTTCTCGTTCAAGAGTACGAAGCTCTAGTCACTGCACCACGGCGCTCCAAATAACACTATATATGACACACGTCCTCACTCACTTAAACCGGCTTTCATATTCACGCCGCATAGGATAACGATCCTGTCCCACACATTCCGTGCCAACCACCGCCTCATAGAACGCAAGTTCCTGCCCCACACATTCCGTGCCAAACACCGCCGCATAGAACGCAAGTTCCTGCCCCACACATTCCGTGCCAACCACCGCCTTATAGAACGCAAGTTCCTGCCCCACACATTCCGTGCCAAACACCGCCGCATAGAACGCAAGATCCTGCCCCACACATTCCGTGCCAAACACCGCCGCATAGAACTCAAGTTCCTGCCCCACACATTCCGTGCCAACCACCGCCTCATAGAACGCAAGTTCCTGCCCCACACATTCCGTGCCAAACACCGCCGCATAGAACGCAAGATCCTGCCCCACACATTCCGTGCCAAACACCGCCGCATAGAACGCAAGTTCCTGCCCCACACATTCCGTGTCAACTACCGCCTGATGGAACGCAAGATCCTGCTCCACACATTCTGTGCCAACCACCGCCGCATAGAATACAAGCTCTATTACGGGATAGGTCAAAACTCAGAGCCTTCACGGTTTCTCTTTATATCTGAAGACAAATATATTGGATTAATACCAAGATAATTGCACGATTGTTTATTGATATATATGTAGGCAACACAATATTATATAATAAAAAGCCTACATGCTTGTATCTGCATAAATTGATTCGAAACCACTAGTATTTCCTAATGTTATCATCTTTTTACTAATAGGCCGATTTCCACGTGTATTCCCGAACCAGAGCTGCCCTGATTATGAAGATCTAACCTGCCTCCGTTTATACTAACAGTTTAGTATCTGTGTCGTGTCTTGTCTTTCATAATATCAGAAGCAATTGTGAATAACATCAAACTATATTTTAGTCTAAACCGAGCACGGCATTCTGTTTTCCAATTAAACGTTTTCCTATGAAATTAAACAGCCATTGATAAATCACATGTAGGCTCATCATTATCGTGCTGGATTATGGCAACCTTGCGTATATTCTACCAAATCGCTTCATATTTGTATGGTGTACACCACAGTGGGTTGGAGAATACGGATATGAATAATATAAAAGTAGTCTACTGAATAATCATTTATATGTTCTATCTATGTTTAATTGACTAATTGCGGTAACTATTCTTTTCCCGTGGGTGGCTCTCACACTAGCGGTTTTGAGCCTTAGTGAGAGTCACCCGAGTCACTATTGTAAAATTTGTGTTGCGTTGTGTGCTTTTGTTTGTTTATTGTCGAATAAATTGTTCCAATTCCAATTCCAAACATCTTCGAAGAAATTAACTGAATATCCTGGTGAACGATAGAAGCAGATGGAATAGGCTGAGAAAGAAGAATCAGAAATGTCAACACACATTGTCTCAAAGCTGGAATATGAAGGAACCGAATGCACAGTAATTTTTAAATGCTCCAATAAGAGGAAAGCCACTCTACCAGCTGCCCAACTAACCTCAGTTTGTGAAAGAAAGAACATCCTGTAGGTGTTAGACCAGCAATACACATATCAATACATATATCAATACATATATCAATACATATATCAATACATATATCAATACACATATCAATACATATATCAATACATATATCAATACATATATCAATACATATATCAATACATTTATGTCTCAGTAACGAGTGGTTTCAGCCAAGTTTCCGCGAAAGCAAGACTATTTTTTTAAATGCCCAGTCACACAAAGATGCTGTCTTGCCACAAATAGACCGAATATTAGTCGTGACAAAACAGATGGTGTGACTAATAGCTGGTCCAGCATGCCTAATTTGAACGTTAGCGCAGAATTGTGAACAACCGGCAACGGTTTCCGATTACAACAAAGATAGAGACATAGCAAGCTGTAGAAATTGAGAGTGAATTTAGTATCCTAGTGTAATTGGGAAATAGCACGTCAACATTACCCGAACTTAATGGATTGCATATAGAGAAGTCATTGTCACTGATAGCAAATGAACTGGACAAGAAGAAAACACTCGGTAGGAATAATCATTCAATTGAAATATTTAAAACAAAACCTACATCTCTATTGATAATTGGAAGAAACATCCTGTATATGTTGAATAGTGGCACATAACCATGTCCCACAAATAGCAGGCAACTATTAATATACCGGAATGTTGCAAACCAACTTACAAAGTGAGAAGTTTAACAAAAATAAGTCACCCATTTATTTTATGTGTCTATTCAACATAGAAATGCAGACTATTAGGGGTTAAGATATAATAATATATACTATAATTATATATAACTTACATAGTAATTAGTAAGGAATGTTAAGCCCTGAGAAAAGGCTAAAGCGTAAGTTTAAAGCTTAATTACATTTACAAGGATAGTAGTGTCTCGATTTTAACAATAAAGCGTAATTAATTGACTTAGAAATCGTTGAATCGTGGCCAACTCTTTTGTGTGTGTGTGTGTTTGTGTGTGTGTGTGTGTGTGTGTGTGAGTGTGTGTGTGTGCGTGCGTGCGTGTATGTGCCTATGCATGTGAGCGTTTGTGTTTCTAGGACCTAGAATGTGGCATTGTATACCAACACTCGCAGTGAAATATTGCAACATGGCAATGCTCGCGATGCGACTATCGTAAAATGTCACTGTGCAACATTCAATATTAATGTAATCATGAAATGCGTTGATAGTCGACACAAACGAAGACGTCAATCCGATTTAGATTCGCCAAACGCAATTGAATAAACGGCATTGTTTTTATAAAAAAGAGAACACATTTTCCTCTGATGCGTTCAGCCGTTTGCATATAACAATACTTTTAAATCGTTGTAAATATATATATATATATATATATATATATGCGAATTTACAACCATTGATAATAGAATGTGACATAGCTTAATATGATTTTACATGTTGATATATGACTTTAGCATTGTTCTCGTTGGACTCACGCCACTGACAAAGTGTTCCCTCGTCGAACCTTAGGCAAGTTCGTTCAATCTACGTTGCTCCAGTTCACTTGGACGAATTAAGTGTCTGGCTACGTACAGTGGTGGATGTGTGTGTGTACGCATAGTCTTCGCGTATTCATTGCAGTGTGGCTGAATGCTTCTTCTGAGTGTAGTCTTAACGACTGAATAATGCGCTGTATGAGAACTTTACAAAAATGGCGTTGACACAATATGAACATTAGAACTGTTATTGAGTTCCTTAATTTCGGACTTAAACAAATCATACAAGATAAAATGGAAATGGTAGTTGGAGCCATTTCGATATCCCCGATGGCTTTTTAAAGAATATTCCGGGAGAGCTGATATTGTTGTATTAATTATTCGTCTGTAGTAAATACATATATGGTTCATTTTGGTATCCGCATGTATGTATATTGATGGATCTTAATTGTTTTTAGAGAAAACACATTTCGTGATACCTCACCTTATTGAAAGCCAGCGCGATGAATGTGACCAGCAACACTGTTTGGTCATTTTGAAATTTAATAAATCATAAACCAGAATATACTTATGAAAATTAATTCTTTTAAACATGTCCAACACGTGAATGTTTATCTTGTACAGGCGTCCGTCGGTGTAGCACACCCACTTCTTCAGTACTGTGTAAAATCCACATATTGGATAAGTCCAAAAGAACTAACTTGCATAGAAATGAACTATCCTGAAGAAGTCTACTACAGAGTCTACTTTTACTGAGCAACCATCCGTTCGTGTGCTTTGCATTTTGTAAAACGTTAGTAGTATGCTCGCACATTTGGAGGGGCATCCTGCGGTGTTTAAGCGATAATCGGGAGGTTTCGAAAGCCTCCCCCCTGAGCAAAGTGAGCCTCCTCCTGAGCAAAGTGAGCAGTCACGTGACCTGCGCCTCCTAGCGGAAAGAAGTGTACCTAAGCGTCCGTAGTGCCATCTAGTGCTAAGCAGCCGTTAGCGACTCGGTCTTTAAAACATGTGATGTATGTATGAAGAATTAGTACTAAGGGGATAATTAGTAACAACCACAGTTTGAAAGTTGATTAGGTTGTTAATGATAACGAGGCGTGTAGAGAGGTATTAGTTGTGTATGAATGTATGTGTATGAGAGGAGAGAGAGGATGTACGTGTGTGAAAGAACTAACGAAACACAAGAGTATATACGAGTATACATGTATTTTATTAATGAATGTTACATAAAAATTAACGATCGATCTCGGCATCTTCAATCTCGGTATCCCAGTCTTCTATTTCCATCAGGGCAGGAACAGGGTCTCCATCAAAGGGAGACACGGAATCCAGGAGTTCACGTAGCACGTGACAGAACATGTAAGAATGTTCGTCGCGGTGCTCTTCCTCTCTGAAAACATATATGAAATGTTTGATATATATATATATATATATATACATATACATATATATATATATATATATATATATATCAGCCGGGTGGGATAAGCCAGTGATGTAACCAAACACTGCATAAGGAATCGACATACGATAAAAGGGCAAGCTAGATCAACGGACTATGATACAATACGTAATGGAGACGTCTGCTGACGTAATCGGTAATCAAACACCGCATACCTAGTCGAAACGACAACAGGGTAAGAGAAAACATAAATAAGGTAGTAAAATATTGTTGTAATCATTGAACACTCACGTGCACTCCTCATCATCATCATCACTGACATTGCCTGTCAGACTCGAGGTAGCAGCAGGAACGGCGATACAACCATGCCTGAAAGATAATATAGATAACCGTGACACATAAAGAACGTGAGCATAAGGAATAATAGAGGTGAGACGTCACAGGTAGTTTACGTGAAGAACACTGTGATGATTATAGTATGATATGTATAGGATATATATATACCGAATGAAACAAAGAATAAAATACTTACAGTTCCAGTTCCCTCCATAACAATCCAAGAGTAGCATCGGTGATGCCACCATCAGCATAGGTGACACCACGAGCTCTGAAAGATAATATAGATAACCGTGACACATAACGATCGTAAGCATAAGGAATAATAGAGGTGAGACGTCACAGATAGTTTACGTGAAGAACACTGTGATGATTATAGTATGTTGTATATATATATATATATATATATATATATATATATATATATTGAATGAAACAAAGAATGATATTAATAATAATAATAAAAGTACTTACATTACGAGATTACGCCAGTCAGCGCACAGTTGGATCCATGGCATCGATGAGAACGACATAGTTACGAATGAGATGTGTGACGAATGTAACAAACGATCTAGTATATATAGGATAGAGCATGCAGATAGGAAGGCAACTTGTAAGACACACTGTAGCAATGGAAAAATACCAGTGTATGCAAAGCTGAAGACCCAGGGACGTATGACATCATCTAGGGTTGTCACAGTGTGGAAAAATACCGGTGTATGAAAAGCTGAAGACCCAGGGACGTATGACATCATCTAGGGATACCACGTGACCGATGCCTGGGTATGTAGTCAGCGATGTGACGTTATGGAAAATTTCACTGTAGTAAACCGATATCAGTCATAGGACTCTGCGATAAGCCACGAGCGCATGATGTGCGAAGTGCGACTATGACAATGCGTCATATCAGAACGCTAACAATACAGACGGGAGAAAAGAACTCTGTGAGTGGTCAGCGATGAAACATATGGCGGTCAAGAGCTTGGATATACAATTCAGGGGTGCTGGACACTTCCTATCTAATTTCCATCCATGTAATATACACATATGGGGTGAAGACTTTTCTTGTGCAGAAGCAGCCTATCAGTTTAAAAAAGCCAGACATTTTCACGATGAGAACACAGCGAGAAAGATTCAGACTGCCCGCAGTGGAATACAGGCGAAATACTGGAGTAAAAACATTCGGTGGACACCGGATCGAACTGCTACATGGTTATCACAACGTCGAGCCGTGATGCGCGCTATAGTAGCCGTGAAGTTTCGCGCCTCTAAACTACGGCAACGCTTGCTGGATACAGGTGACGCACGACTTATTGAGAATGTACCCAGTGCGGAAGGGTATTGGGGTAAGAGTTCAAAGCGTAACAAAGCAGGTAAGAATATACTCGGTGTGATTCTTATGCAGGTGAGAGACTTCGTTAGGCAGTGCTAAGGCGGCCAGTACACAAAAAACAGACAGTCATCCACACGGGGACAGAGTACGAGAGAGAGAGAGAGATAAAGTCACGCGCCTGATAAGACGCGAACACCCAGGGGCGTGTGATGTCATTGTTTACGGTACACGTGATCGATGCCTGGAGGGGATGATTATGTATATAAGCCCAGTGTAAATCCAACAGGACAAACATTCTCTCTCCGTCTCGCTGCTGCTGCTCTCGACTACTTCACTGCTCTACCGCTCTCGACTTCGCTACTCACCAAGATGGCGACGCCCAGCAATATACAATCTGAGGAAATGCTGCTCTCAGAACTCGAACAAGTAAGTGACGGAACGTACGCATTTGTTCGTCCACTGACACTAGTAACATGTGCTATGACAGATAAATATGTATGCTACCCGGCGTGCCGTATATGTAATCGGAAAGTCCTTCGTCTTGAAATGACGAAGGGGAATCGCCATTGCGTCAGTACATGTGCTGTACACGGCCGTCAGAAGGGTAATCCTGTTTACAAGTATGCTACGGGTATGCTTTTTGACGATCACAAGGGGAATGAAGCGTGGGCCACAGGATTTGATCGTATAGTTCAGGGGGCCGTAGGGGGAATGACAGCAAGTGACTATATGACGCTTAAACCCGGCCAAGAACGCTACGAGGCACTGAATGTCCTACGTGGCAAACGGGCTAGGGTGACAATTAGAAAGGAGACAAAGGAGGGCTATCGTAACTACACCTTGATTGCACTGGAAATAATCCAGTCGGACAAGGCGGTACCTGACAGTGACTTACTGGAAATATTCCAGTCGGAGGTGACGGCACCTGACAATGACGTACTGGAAATAATATTCCAGTCGGAAGAGGCAGCACCTGACAGTGACGAATGAATGTTGTGGCGCCACCTACCAGCGATGTATTTGACACTTGCTTCTGTCGTGTGTTGTAGACTCCTCCTCCTTGGACAACCCCTAGCGTACGAGGGGTGAAACGTCGCCTGTTGGAGGACAGCGACGATAATGAGGATAAGGCAAGTGTCATCTATGTGGGGTCGTGTGCGTGGTCTAGTGATGATGATGAGGAGATTGCTAATGACGGTGATATTGATACTGATTGGGCCACTGATATCGACCCTGACGAGGATAGGAGACGTAGTGAATTACAGAAAGTTGTAGAGAAGGTGAATGGCATTCAGAAGCGTGCAGACGAAATAATAGATGACGGTCTATTTATGGCCACTATAACTGCTGCTTGCACTCGCCAGGCGGCCGAATCACTGAGTCGTCACTATGCGAACGTTCACGAAAACATATACAAAGTAGATCCCATACGTATATATAATAGCTTTGATACGGTAGTATCCGAGCTGGTATGCGTAGCACGCGCACCTTGGTTTGCTCGTATTGTCATAGAACGGGTGAAAACGAGTCTCCGTGCCCGCGGTATAACCGTGTCGGATGCGAAGGAAGACGAACCACTCACACCGAAGGAGTCACTGACCTGGGACGAACAAGACGATGGAGGGGACGACAGGCAGATCTGGTACACCGAGCTGTGTGCAGTAGCACTCGATGCTATCGTTCGTTTTATAAGCAACGGACTGTGGCGCCTGTTCGAAGGTGAGTCAAACGGCATCTACCTGGTGCGTAGTGACCTGATCCACGACAATTTGAGATATGCAGTGCAGCATTACAGGTTTATGTCGAACACACCGGAGCGGTCACGTGACTTCGTATCACGTGTACAAGCCATCCTGCGTACACGTGGTATTCCAATGATAGATGTAAAAACACCCTGCTAATGTTGTTGTTGTTGTTGTGTTGCTAACAGGTCACCGATGCTCCCTCTAGTGGCCTGGAGATGATTCGAGAATCATATGCGCAAAACCCAATAGAGTGGGCACCACAGAAACGGTGCCGCTACCACACCCCCATGCCATTGCGTCAGGCATTACTGACACGCCTACATGAGCGACACAACTCATCACTGGAGTTGACATGTGAAGACATGTCACCTTCACCTTCAACTCCAGCCGAAGCATCACTGGAGTTGACATGTGACGATGACGACTATGACGTCACCATGACAGCCTCGGAATACGAGATACTACAAAGGAATGAATCAACGCTCGACCTGGCGCCCAACGGCCATATCATTTGGTCGAACACGGACACATCGATCCCGTGGGCGTTCTCGGCCCCATTTAACAGTGTGAAATACCTGGAACTGAACATAGAATCCCTAGCGGGGACACTCTTTGCCACGCAAAGATGTAGCTTAGACGTGGCAGTGCGCACAATATGCGAGGAGATCGCACGAAATGTTGTGCGCGACGACCACGTCTCATACATAATCGATAGCCTTCAGAAGCGCCTGCAGTGACGACAAGAGGAAATGCGCCCCTACGCTATAGCTGGGGTTATAGGCGCCGCTTGTCTGTCACTGTAGGGCTTGCTTTGCTTTCGTATACTCGCTTTCATATACTCGCTTTGATTGTAATTAATAAAGATGATATGTAATCCAGGATTCTGGTGTCTGTTGTTCTTGTTACCTTCATAGCTCGTTGTGATCGGTGAATACATACAAGACACGCCCACTCATACAAGACACACCTCTTATGACGTCACACACACACACACACACACAGTGTAGGATATATAGACACGTGCAAGGATCTCCCATCCTTCAGTTGTAGGTACGATGAAACAGCACACGTGTCGACACTGCGGGCTCGTGCTCGATACACATGCCGACATACAACGTCATATAGATCAAACACATTCATCATCATCAACAACACACGACGATCATGCCTACAGTAAATCACCGTCACAAGTGGCGCCATCTAGCGCTACACTGCATCGTTGTGAGAGATGTGCACGTGAGTTCACGAGACGTGGCAGCCTGTTACGTCATATGAAGTCGGTATGTATGGAAGCGAACGACTCACCCCTACGCAAACGAGCGAGACGCACAGAGCGACCACGTGTGAGTGTTGCGAAGTCGGTATGTACGGAAGCGAACGACCCACCTCTATGCAAACATGCGAGACGCACAGAGCGACCCCATGCGAGTGTTGCTGTCGACTACGACGACGACGACGACCCGATACAACCACCACCCCGACTTCCCTTCGCCGATACTCTATCGAGGGAACTACAAGACGTCGTCCGAGATCACTGGTCGACCATCCGAACCCACACGGCTAGAGGACCTGTACAATCCAGGTACAATTACAGAGTGGCGACACCGGACACGAGTGCCCTAGAACCGTCACTGACACGCATGTTCCGCGAACAGACGCACGCGTTTAAAATTAATCTTAGTTACGGGTTTGTGTTAAGAAACAAGACCACGAACAGGTACAGGTATTATCATTCGTCCTGTAATTGTTGCGGTCGTTACCTTGACGAACCGTGTCTGATCACAAACACTGCAGACTTTGATGCGTTTCTGGAACGTATCCGAGAAACAGACGTGCTGCAGTGGGTCATCAATCAGCGTCCGGACAGCCAATGGGTATGTGAGGTGGTCACGAATGTTACCTTCTTCGTCAATCACATCGTACATCATCCGATAGGATGTGTGGACATCAAACTGCCGAGGTACATCAAACGAATCAAAGCCGTCATCGGATTGGAAAAAGACTCTGTCCACAAGAAAAAGTACACCGACAATCTGTGTCTCTTCCGATGTCTGGCTCTGCATCGTGGATGCGACCGATACCACCTGGAACCCGCTGTGCGGGTACTCTATGCAAAGTACGACCGTGACGGGGTGGCAATGAAAGACTTTGACGGAGTGACGATGGACGATCTCTATCGTGTCGAGACCACCTTTGAGACCAACGTGTGCGTCTACACGCTCGTCGAACCGGAAGAGGGGGGAAAGCCGACTGCTGAACTCGTACGCCGTTCCTTGTGTCACTATCCTGAAACGATGTACATCAATCTTCACGAGACACACTTTTCCTACATACAAGACGTGAACATGTACTGTCATTCGTATCGATGTAGGAAGTGTGGCGATGCACTATGGAGTCGCGTATCCGAACTAGAACGACACGAACGCGGGTGTACGGGAGGTGTGCGAAAGATCTATTCCGGTGGCGTCTACCATCCGTCGCCGACAGTCTTCCAACGATTGGACGACGAAAACATTCACGTTGCCGAATGGTTGCGTTACTATCCGTATCGTGCCACCTTCGACTTCGAGTCCTGGTTCGATACATCGCACCTTCCGTCGGACAGTGCCAAGGTCCATTGGGTGGCTCGTCACGTACCGTTGAGTGTGTCCCTGGCGAGTAACGTACCCGGATTCGAACAGGTGCAATGTCTCATCACGGATGGTGACAGCAACAAGTTGGTATCCGACATGATGACCATCCTTCAGAACATGAGCGAAGCAGCCTACGAAGTCATCGTAGACAGGTACGAGGGTATCCTACACGAACTCACAGAGGCTATCAGAACGTGGAACGAACAGGAAGTGGCCGCCGTGGAGGAGGCAGGGAACAACGAGTCACAGCGACAACCGACCAATCCCTACAAAACTCTCATGGGACAATTGTACGGTTGGCTGCATCAGTTGCCCGTCATCGGTTTCAACTCGAGCAGGTACGATCTGAACGTCGTCAAACAGTTCCTGGTACCCTACTTCCTGTCCGAAAAGAAAGCAACAGAGGACGGAGAGGAGGAGGAGGAGGAGGAGAAGGAGAAGGAGGAGACGTTTCACGTGATCAAACGTGGTAACACGTTTATGTGTCTATCGACGGACAACCTCAAATTCCTCGATATGACTCATTACATTGCCCCGGGATTCTCGTACGACAAGTACCTGAAAGCGTACGGTTGTACAGTCACGAAAGGTCACTTCCCGTACGAATACATGGACAGCTTGGAGAGACTCGACGACACCGTTCTACCTCCCAAAGAGGCCTTCTTCAGTTGTCTGAAGAACGAAGGTATATCCGACGACGACTACACACGATGTCGGAAGGTGTGGCGAGACAACGACATGGAGACTTTGCGAGACTTTCTCGTCTGGTATAACAACAGAGACGTCGTACCGTTCTTGGAGGCCATCGCCAAACAGTTCGACTTCTATCAACACCGTGGTCTCGACATGTTCAAACAAGGGATCAGTATACCTGGTTTGACCTTGTCCTACCTGTTCACCTACGTACCGGAGAGGACGTTCTTTACGCTCTTCAACGAGACGAACAAGGACGTCCATCAGCTCATCAGAGAGAACATCGTCGGAGGGCCGTCACTCATCTTCACCAGACATCACGAGAAGGGGGTCACGAAGATACGTCGTAACGACTACGGTGATGCGGCTCGAACGTGTCAATCCATTGTGGGCTACGATGCGAATGCATTGTATCTGTGGTCGATATCACAAGAGATGCCGACTGGATGGTACACGCGGCGACGGGAAGAGAAGGAGTTCCGACCCGAAATGGCACAGCCCACAGGTCAGATGGCTGTCGAATGGCTTACGTGGGAGTCCGAAAACACGGGACTCGCCATACGTCATCAGACCAACGGTCGAGAGAAGCGCATCGGTAAACTGTCGGTGGACGGTTGGTGCAGTGAAACGAAGACGGCCTATCAGTTTCACGGATGCTACTACCACGGGTGTCCGTGCACCGGACGCGAGTTCAACGAGGTCAGTGGGAAACCTATGACGCAACTACTCGCCGAAACACGAAAGAACACAGCCTATCTTCGACACTTTGTGAGGGTCGTCGAATTGTGGGAATGCGAGTGGAAGGTCACGAGACGCGATCCGTGCGTAAAAAAGTTTCTGGACGTTCGCCAACGTCGTCGACACGTGCGATGGAAAATGACGTCACAACAGATCCTGACAGGTGTGTGCAACGGCAGCGTGTTCGGTATGATTCAGTGCGACATACGTGTACCGGAGAACCTGCGCGCACACTTTGCCGAGATGCAGCCCATCTTCAAGAACATTCACCTGACCCGTGATGATCTCGGACCGTTCATGCGTCGCTACGCTGAAGAACACAACATCATGGCAACTCCGCGACGCATGCTCGTCGGGAGTTATCGAGGGGATAAGATCTTGCTCGCCACACCTCTCTTGCGATGGTACCTCGCACACGGTCTCGAGGTGACGCACGTCTACCAGGTCATCGAGTACACACCGGTTGCCTGCTTCCGACGATTCGGCGAGGCGGTGTCCACCGCACGTCGCGAAGGAGACGCCCATCCCGACAAGGCCATGATCGCAGATACCAACAAACTTATGGGCAATTCGTCCTATGGGAAATTTATCACCAACGTCGATAAGCACCGCGAGGTCACCTACTGCACGGAGAAGAGTGCATCGACCGCGATCAACAATCGTCGCTTCCGTCAACTCGACGTCGTCACTGCCGATGCATACGAGATCGAAATGCACAAACGCACCGTCAAATACGCACTGCCCACACACGTGGGATTCTTCGTGTTGCAGTGGGCCAAACTGCGTATGTTGGAGTTCTACTACGACTTCATGGTCAGATACGTGGATCGTCCGCTGTTCGAGTACTGCGAAACCGATACGGACAGTGCCTATTTGGCTCTGGCCGGTGAGTCCGTCGACGACCTCGTGACCCCGGCACTGCGCGACCACTACTATCGTCACCGCTCCGAATGGCTACCGTCCGAATGTTGCGACGAACATCAGAACGACTACGTGCGCTGTCGGCTGGCCGGACGTCCGTGGAACGGCACCGAGACGTGTTGCAAGGAGCGCAAGGCGTACGACAAGAGAACACCGGGACTCTTCAAGGTCGAATGGTCCGGTGACTGTTTCCTGGGTCTGTGTAGCAAGACCTACTATTGTTCGGGTACGATCGATAAATACAGCACCAAAGGTCTGAACAAACGACTCAACACCATCGACAAGCAGTCGTTCCTGGACGTGTTGACCAATCGTTGCAGTGGAAGTGGGAAGAACCGTGGGTTCCGGGTCAATCACTCGTCCGTGCTGACGTACATCCAGGAACGTGCGGCGTTGACCTACTTCTATGCCAAGCGCGTGGTCAACGAAGACGGAATCACCACGGGCCCTGTGGACGTGTAATGCCGAACCACTGCTGACACGATGAGGAAATGCGCCCCTACGTCAGTTGGGGTTATAGGCGCCTCTAGCTGTCATGCGGTTAGTAGGCGGAGACACACGAAAAAAAAATATATAACACTATTTAGTCAGATGCCACACAATCGATAGTCATAACGCAGCATGTCACGGACGGGAACGCTTGTAGTTGTAACACTAGTGGGAATACTCGGTCTGTATCTGTACGTCTTGTACGTCTTGTTCCGCGATCCCTTCCTTCGTTGGTGTGGTGGAGGTGTCGTCGTCGCAACTAACAGTACAGTGATCAACGCGACATTGTCGAACACTACCATCGGTGACTATTAGATGGACACGCGATGGAAACACCCCTTCACCTGTATCGTTGCGGGGCCGACGGGATGTGGTAAGACTACGTTCGTGATGCGTCTGCTACGTCACGCCGCAACGATGATCGATCCACCTCCAGAGAAGATCACGTGGTGTTACGGTGTATGGCAGAGTGCCTATGTTGACAACGACCTGGTGCGATTCGAGGAAGGCTTGCCGAGCGGTGCGTTCGACGCATCGACACGTAACCTCGTGGTCATCGATGATCTGATGGCAGAAACAGACGAACGGGTCACGACCTTGTTCACAAAAAAGAGTCATCACCAGAACACGTCCGTACTGTATCTCGTGCAGAACCTGTTTCCAAAGAACAAGGAGAGTCGTACGATCAGTCTGAACGCACACTACATGGTGATCTTCAAGAATCCTCGCGATGCGTCACAGATCGGACACTTGGCACGACAGATGTATCCGGGTCGCCTGAAGTTTGTACAGGAAGCGTTCCGAGACGCCACGTCACTTCCGTACGGTTATCTCCTCGTCGATCTGAAACAGGGCACGCTCGATGATATGCGTCTGCGCACGGGTGTCCTTCCGGACGACAGTGTCCAGTACGTGTACCAACCCAAGGTATAAGACGTCCGCGTAGCACCTCGTTCCTTCAGTCGCAGTATGCTCGTGAAGACAACAGCATGTCCGAACTCGTGAAGAAACACATCCTCTGTATACAGACGCTAAACAGATACAAGAGCACGAAATTGAGACGAGCCATCATCAGAAACGCCGACGCCGATCTGTTGTGTGCACTAGCCGAGTGTGCCTACAACATATTGAAGAAGAACTTGCCCTTGACCGACGCACAGAGACGTGCTCTGAGCGTGTACAAAACAAACCTACGTGCTTTGGCACAGAGAGACGCACCTGCAGCGAGAAGACGTCGCATCTTGCTACGGGGTAACAACCAGGGTGGAAGAGGACAGACCGGTGGTTTCCTGTCGGCACTGCTGGCACCTTTGGCAGGTGCGGTCTTGCTACCCTTGCTAAAACAGGTGCTACTCAAGTAGACAACGATGGAACACGTACGGAAGATGGCCTTGGTAGATCCACGACTGTTGGACA
Organism: Paraescarpia echinospica; assembly: GCA_020002185.1. Taxonomy (NCBI): domain Eukaryota; kingdom Metazoa; phylum Annelida; class Polychaeta; order Sabellida; family Siboglinidae; genus Paraescarpia; species Paraescarpia echinospica. The sequence continues at coordinate 48,435,932 of CM034536.1, forward strand.
GTCTACGCGCACCAGCACCGACGGATACCCTAGGACGCAAAGTACAGGTACTCGACGACGAGATGAAAATCATACTCGACAGACAAGATCTCACCGACGGTGACAAAGTCGTCATGTATAATCAAGTGTTGCAACGCTACAACGCGTTGTCCGATCGACGCACGCGCGAACCGATACGCGTGACAACGGTCAACAAGGACACGTCCCCGGTGGTCACGGCAGCGGCGGTGGTGGCGGGAACTAATACGGATCAGACCCCACCGGAGGTGGGGGTGGAAGCGGAAGTCATCGACAGTGTTCCCAAACGCCTCCAGACCAAAGCCAGACGACTGATGGAACGTCTGAAACGAGACGTCGCGTGGAATGCACGCGGAGAGCTGATGAACAAAGGCGTAGCGGTACCCGGAAGTAACGTGGTGGACCTCGTGAACGATTTGTTGCGTCATCGCAAGACCATCGGTTCTCCAACGGGGTGGGAGGTGTTTGCGCATCAACTCGGCGACATGAATCTGCCCATGGAGTTGGTGGGTAACGAGGCCAGGAGACTGGCTATTCGACAGGAACAAAGGAAGCGTACCATAGAAGCGGCGGCCACACGATCGCTCAGTAGAGCGCGTCGAACGCTACAGTGGACACCCCTCTCGCGGAGACGATCTCGAATGAGCCCGTCCACTCTACCTACCCCACCGGCGTCGACTAGTAAGACATGGGAACGTCTCGAATAAAAGAGACGCATCATCTCGATTCACCGACATAATGTGTGATCTACGGGACAGTCTAACACGTCTGTTTACCGGTGTTGCTTACAGCGGACTCCCCATCGTGTGTGGGATTACCATCGATTATATCATACGTACGTCATCATGGGGCGCCGTCGTAAACAACTGGAGGACGTCTACTTCAACCCCACCAAGGTGGGTAGCTACGGAGGAATCGCGTCTTTGCGACGAACCGCCATACCACGCGTGCCGAGAAAAATCGTCGAACAATGGCTATCGGAACAGAACACCTATACACTACATAAACCGGTCAGAGTTCGTTTCACGCGTCGGCGCACGATCGTCGGAGGACGGAATCAACAGTGGCAGGCCGATCTCGTTGACGTGTCCAGTCTGAAAAAAGAAAACGACGGTACAACGTTCCTGCTCACGGTGATCGACGTCTTCTCGAAAGTCGCCCGATGCGTTCCACTGAAGAACAAGTCGGCGACGTCTGTATCGAAGGCACTGAACGGTCTCTTCACCGACATTCAACCACTGTCGTTGCAGACCGATAGAGGTCTGGAATTCTATAACCGTAGCGTTCGGGGTGTATTGGATAGATACGGTATCCATCACTTCTCCACCTTCAACGCAGAGATCAAGGCGAGCATCGTGGAACGCTTCAATCGCACACTAATGTCACGTATGTGGCGATACCTGACACACAAAGAATCGTGGCGGTACATCGATATCCTTCCGGATCTGGTGCGCACGTACAACGACACACCTCACCGCAGTATCGGGATGTCTCCGTCACAGGTGGATGCAACTAATCAGGAAGAGGTGTGGCAGCGTCTGTACGGTGGTCATCACGGTAAGGGGGTGCCCAAGTACCACGTGGGGGATCGCGTACGTATCAGCAAGGCTAAGAGACGGTTCGATAAAGGTTACACGATAAATTGGACAGAGGAACTATTCACGATACGCGAAGTCCATCCGTCCGAACCACCCGTCTATCGTCTAACGGACGATCTCGGCGAGATACTGGACGGTACCTTCTACGAACCGGAGATACAGAAGGTGACAGTTCCGGTTGATAAACTGTACCGTGTGGAATCGATAGTACAGCGCCGCAAGGTAGGCAGTCGACGGGAGGTGTTGGTGAAATGGGTCGGATATCCTTCGAAGTTCAACAGCTGGATCGATGCCAAGGGTCTCGTCGGGCTATAAAGACTAATTGTGCGTCTGTTACGATATCAGTCGTCCACGTATGGCAGACGAGACAACATCACGCATCACCGTTAGTAACGAAGAAGAAGAAGAAGAAGAAGAAGAAGACGTCGTCGACACTCTACCGCCACCCCCACTACAGAAAGAGAGGACTCCGTGGCACATATTCGGTACAGCGTGTCCCAAAGAGGAGATCGTCTTTCTGTGTCAGATCGTCGTCTTGTACACGGTCATCTTGGTCAGCATCTACAACCTGACGTTTGGCCACCACGATCCGACTCTGTGGACGGCCCTGTTGAGCAGTTCGTTGGGTTACCTGCTACCCAGTCCGACGTTGAAACAACAACAACATGGAACCGAGTGATTTCTATCTCACGTTGCCCAGCAATGCTTCCATGCATATGCACCCCACCAACACGCTGACCCACTACATCACGACGCTACCGAAACGTATCCTACTACGAGGACAATGGGAATGCGGTCTGGTGGAGGTACAGTATCCACACAGTTGGTACAACATCGTAGACGATGACGCGGGGTTCGCTGTGACACTACCGATAGACGAAGAGCACCCACGGACCCTGCACACGAAGACTGTCCGAATCGGAACCGGATACTATAAAGATCCGTGGTCACTGATCCTCTCCATTAACGCCTCTCTACGTCGTGTGGTGGGAGAGGGACGAGTGAAACTGAGCTACAACATCGTTACACATAAGGTATCGGTGCACATGGCACCGAATATCGTCTTCCGTGCTGCTATACTGACTGCCGTTCTCGGCTTTCGTACCACTACGCTGCGAAACCTCCCAATTATCGCTTAAACTCCTCAGGATGCCCCTCCAAATGTGCGAGCATACTACTAACGCGTTCTAGGCTTCGTGATATGCTGCAGTAGTGTTCTGAAGAAACTAGCTCTCAGGAACCTTCCTTACTTCTCCAACGTACCGTCTGAAATAAAGCATCTTCTCAGACGGTATGTCTTCGAGGATGTGGAGAAAGTTCATTGTGCAGAATCCTTTCATCTGCTTTCTGCTGGCTTTTGCGTCGACCTTTCAGGCATCGTAACTTTGCAGGAAGATTTTCTTCAGTCGTGTCTCTGTCTTATCTCTCTCCCTCTCTTGCTTTTCGGTCACTTTCTTGGTTGGCTGTGGTGTTTGAGTGCTGCGACGTAAACCTCTAGTAGCACCGCTAGGGGGATCCTCGTGAGGCTCCTTTAGCATTGCGATATGGTCTACTATATTGGTTATCTCCCTATCCAACTCTGAGTGTACTGTTCCTTCAGTTTTCTCTTGTAACTCGTGAAGCTCGGCTAAGTTGATTTCGAAGAATACTTACCTGCTCCTCCAAACCCCGCCCTTCGAGTACCTCGTCGTCGTGACCTGGCATTACAAGTGGTGGCAAGGCAATTGGGGAAACCAAGAATTGGCACAACTTAAAACAAAATACTGAATTCACAGTATCTGAATCTATGAATGGTGAACACTTATCATAGACATATAGTCACAAACATGTAACGTTACTTAAACTGTGACTCGATATCGACGAATAATAAATACCCTCTACTCACATTGCACAAATAGTGACATTCGTTACAATAGACATACGAATTTATGCTATTGTCTCTTCAAGACTTATGCTGCAAATCATGCGAGAAACAAATCACGAAACTTTGACCTTTAAATCGGCATAAAAAATGACGCATCAGTAATGCATGTTACGTTAACAAGTTATGACACTTCAATGCTTTCGAACAATTCCTTAACTAAATACCATGCAGTGTGTGATATAGTCTCTGGACGTCACACTGCTTGACGTAGTTGACGTAGTCGAATTCAACCCGTAAGGTGGCGACATGAACCCCGACGGCGTGGTTAACGTTACGTTACGTTGCGTCTGAGCGCGCCCGATGAGCGTATCTTGACCGCAGCCTCGAATACGTTTGGGTGGGCTGCATTTGCGATGGAGATACTCAGGCGACATCTTTGTTGACTTCAATCTTCGTTCTAGTGCATCTAGGTGGCGCTTCTGGCTAGGCGTTATCAAATTTACAAGAGCAAAGATCCATATTAATCTCATTAATCCGTTGTCATCGTAGACTTTTATTTGCAACGACGTTATCATAAACTCACACCGAACAGACCATTATAGGTATGGCTGGGGAAAGTTCCAAGAAGACAACACGAGGAAACGAAACGCCGACCTCGCCAGCCCCAGCGAAATTGGTCACCCAAAGGTGGCGCGATCGTAGATCTCGTTCATGAAAATGTGAAGACTGCCATCCTCAGACACCGAAGCAATTATCCTAAAGATCACCGTAAATTCGGACTTCAACGACAAGCTGGTGGACTCTATTGTAGAACACTGAGTCCTTGATCGCATCAAACAAGAAGTGTACGAATCGGTCGAGATTGACCGAAGCCACACGAACGATGCTGTCCGTGGACTGGAAAGGCGAGTCGTTGACTTGGAGCGGGCGAATGCTGATCTTAGGGATGACAGCGACGCTCATGAACAGTACAGTCGTAGAAACTGCCTTCTACTGTACGGAGTACCCGATGGACAGGATGACACTGACAAGGCGGTTTTGTCGGTATGCAACGATAAGTTGGGCCTGAAACTGACTAGGGAATGTATCGACCGCGCACGAAGCCCCGAGAAAAGTTGCGAGATTTGTTATTACCGAGAATCTTACGAAAAGACGCACGGAACTGTTGCAGAAGGCACGCACCGTTGAAGATATTGTGGCTACATGGACGCTTGATGGAAGAATCGTGTGCCTCCATAGCAACGGCAGAAAAGTAACAATCGTGAACGAGCGTGACCTACTGAACCTCCGCGATCAGTACAGACGATAAAGGAACTAGCGTAGAGGAAAAACATTAGTCACTCGGATTTGAAATGGCCTACGACAGGGACTTGTGCTGTAGCATTGATGACATCATACTTGACACTGATGACCAACTAGTCAATTTACGACATTGTTTAAATGACTGTAGGTACTATACCGATTCTGAGCTCCATAACTTGCAAAGTAAACTAAATATAAATAGTACCCTGTCTACAATAACAGTTAATTGTAGAAGCATATCAAAGAACTTTGATACACTGGAATATAGTTTGAAATCACTCAATTTTAATTTTGACTGTATTGGACTAACCGGAACCTGGTTAAAGCCAATTGATAATATCACAGGATGTACCTTCTTGTCAAAAACAAGAATAGGAAAAAGAGGTGGACGAGTAGGTATGTATATGGCTGATAGGTTCAACTTCAGAACAAGTGATGACTTGTGCACAAACTCTGTGGAGTGTCCTTGCGAAACATTATTTATAGAGATAGAAGTCGACAATATAAAAATTGTGATTGGCACATGGTATAATCCCCCCGATACCAGCAACAATACGTTTAATGAACATTTCAGGAAAAATCTCAAATGAACGGAAAAATGCATGTTAACGGCAGACTTCAATGTCGACTGACTAAAGACAAATACAAACAGTCAAATAACAGACTTTGTGCATACTATGTTTGCTAGTGCATTCTACCCAACAATTAGTAAACCAACAACAGTCACGCAACATACAGCAACACTGATAGACAATATTATAACTAACATTTATGAATATTCCATAACATCTGGAATTCTATATAATGACATAGCAGACCACTATCCAGTATTTTTTTTTTTAAATTGGCATAAGAAAACAGAAAGAATACACGACTATTTACAAACGTATGACAAATCCTAAAAATATTAATAAGCTAAATTCAGAGTTACAAAATACAAATTGGGAAGAGGTGTACAAGGACCCAGATTCTTGCACTGCTTATGACATTTTACTAGAAATACATAACACAAACATTAACGAATGTTTACAAAAAATGAAAATTAAGGTAAAGACCTATAAAACTGAGTGGCTCACTAAAGGAATACTGAAATCATGCAGACAAAAAAACAATTTATTCAAAAAGTTTAAGAGAAATCCTACCACACAAAACGAGACTATCTATACAAATAAAATAAAAAACTGACTCATGTAATCAGACAGTCAAAGAAAAACTATTTTAAAGATAACTTTGACCTACATAAGAAAGATGGTAGGAAAGCATGGAGTACCATAAGTAAAGTTCTAAAATAAAAGGACAACAAAAATTGATAAACGAAAAATGTATTACTTCTGATGGTACCCACTGTACAAACAAAAAAGACAGTGTAGTTCAGACAGACAGACAGACAGACAGACAGACAGACAGACAGACAGACAGACAGACAGTATTTATTTTGACCATCATAAGTACATAAACTACAATATAAAATTCATTGTAAGGTCAGGGAGGCTCCCATTAAGACAATTATATGCCGCTATCATGGGAGCCACCCCACTGATGTAACATAATTATATGATTATCACGTGATCAACTCTATATGCATACATATATATAGTATGTTTAGTATAGTACATTATAATATAGTATAATACATAAATTAGTTTAAACAAATGCAAAGTCATGTCTAGTTTAAGAATGACAGATGTAACAGTTAGAAATATGACAACATGATTCATAGTTCTTGATAAAGTAATTTTTTTTATAAGTGGAAAAACCATACAAACTATGTGTATACATTTTATTAAGGATGATGTTTGGAGTATTGTTAACAGTTTGTATAATGCTGTGTCTGATGTACTTTTTTTGCGTATTGATGATTAACTCTGTGAATAAATAAGTTGTTTTTACCACGTGTATTGTATTGGTGAATTGCAAAGTTATATGTGTATGGAATACGACTGAAATATTCTGGTATAACCTTGTTGATCAATTTGTAATACAATTTGAGCTGTTTGAGTCTATGGATGTCATCCAGCTTAAGAAATTTACATTCTTTGAAGATGGGATCTGTGTGAGAATTGTATTTACTTGAAGTAACTATTGGCACTGCTTTCTTTTGAAGTTTAAAAATGCGATGGGCTTGATAACCCCACACCAATATGCCATAATTAATCTTGGGAAGAATGAGCGAATTATACATTATAGATAATATATTCTTAGGTAATACATGTTTAAGTTTATTTAAAATACCAATTATTTTATTGATTTATTCGCTGTTTTGTTTATATGGCTGTCCCAATTTTGGTGTTGGTTTATAGTGATACCTACAAAATTAAAATCATGTACACGTTCAATATTTGTCGAATCTATTTCTAATTTAGGAAGTTCGATTTCCTTTTGGGGCGTGTGAAATATCATGAATTTTGTTTTTTTAATGTTAAGAGAAAGTTTGTTTGCCTTTAGCCACCTGCATATATTTTCTAATTCTTTATTTATATTTTGATTTTGGACTAGGCCATCCGGAGATTGAAATTTATTCAATGTACTAAAAAGAGTAGTGTCGTCTGCATACATTATGAATTTAAAATGATCACTTGAAAATATTATGTCATTAATATATATGATAAATAGAAGGGGTCCTAAAATAGACCCTTGTGGAACACCAGTGTTTACGGCAGCTTCTTCCGACTTGTAAGCGCCAATTTCAACATATTGCTTACGATTGTGTAAGTCGTTTTTACATAGATGTAGTGCTGCACCATTTATTCCATAATAATTTAGTTTTTGTAATAATATGTTATGATCAATTGTGTCAAAGGCTTTAGAGAGGTCTAGGTATATGTTTATTGGGGTTGCTGATTGTTCAGGTTGTTGGACAATTCTGTCTATTATTTCTAGATTGGCAAGTGCCGTAGAATGGTTTTCCTTAAACCCGTATTGATTCTCACAGTATAAATTATTGGAATTGAAAGGTTCGTGTATTTGATTAAACATAAATCTTTCAAATATCTTGGAAATAGCTGGTAAGATAGAAATTGGACGATAATTTACAAAGATTGTCTCATCCCCATTTTTAAAAACTGGAATTACTTTAGCAATTTTAAATTTATCTGGAAATATGCCAGTTGTTATTGATTGGTTAATGATTAGAGTGACTGCTTCACTTATTTCATTTTTTATTAGCTTTAGTAGTTTGGTTGATAGACCATCTTTACCTCAGCTAGATTTTGGATGTAAGCTATCAATTATGCTAATCGTTGTACTATTGTCTATTGGCTTAAAGTTGAAAGTCTGTATTCGTCTCTCTGTTAAATAGTCTGTGTAAGAGTTTTCTCCAGTATTGGTTATTTGTGATGCAAGTGTAGAATCAATATTGATGAAAAAAGAATTACATTTATTTGCAATAACAGTTTTGTCAGTTACTTTTTCCCATCAATTTCAAATAAATCAGGAAATGTTTCTGTCCCTGTCTTTTTTTGAATAATTTCTTTAATCATAGACCACGTTTTTTTAATATCGTGCTTATTTCTTTCAAAACTGGATTGATAATATGCTTGTTTGGCTAATCTAATATTTCTTTTAAGAATTTTATTATATGTATGAACATTTTTATTGAGCGAAACATATTCTGCTGTACCTTTATGAGTATTTTTATGTTTTGAATACAATGTATCTAATTTTTTTAGATCTAATGATACCTTGGGTAATCCAACATGACTCTTTGTGTTTGTGTTTATTACATTTAATGATTTTAGTAGGTAAGAATTTATCCATAGCAGTAGTAATAGTTTCATCAAGGAGGTTGTAATTGTCGTTGGGATTAGTATATCTATCCTTATTTAGTTTATTATAAATGTTTGAACGCATCAATTCTATTTTAAAATGTTCAAGGCTGTCAGTATTTTGTTTTCTAATTCTGATATATTTAGGGACATTTGTAACAGTTGCATTGCAATCAAGGCATATCAAATACGGAAAGTGATCAGAAATGCTGCTGATTAAAATACCAGTTGATTTAAAAAGATCTTTTGAGGGTTTGCATAGAAAATTATCAATAAGCGTGCAGTTAGTATTTGAAAAACGTGTTGGTAAAGTAATTTTAGGAAAGAAACCATGTGCTGTGATTGTATCAAAGTATTCACATATTATGTTTTTTTCTTTTATTTTCAATATATCAATATTATAATCTCCGGCTAGTATTACTTCACCAGTTAGGTTTTGCAGATGATCTAATTTAGGGCATAATTCTTCTATGAATGTTTGGTAATTCTCAATGATATCTCTTGGAGGTCGGTATATATTTCCAATTATGATTTTTTTCTTGACGGTGTTTGATGTTATTTAAATAAATTGTCCTTCCCATACTTTGTATAAATATCTAACAATTTATAGTTGTAATTATTATCAAGATATATTGCTAGGCCTGCGTGACCACTACATATTCTGCCTTGTGATATTAAATTGTATCCATCAATTTGTAATAAGGAGGTATCAGAATCATCCTTAAGCCACGTTTCTTGTAAACAAAAAGCGTTGATTTTACAATTATTGTTTCTAAGTATGTCTAGCTTAATAGCAATTTCATCAATTTTTACGTTTAGACATTGACAGTTTAGACTTAGTATTGTAAATTTGTCCTGTTTGTTTTTTTATGTGATTAATTAAGTCGTCATCATTAAAATATGGTGACTGGTGAATTATATTGAATTCACCATCTTCATCATTTGTATATATTTTTAAAATATGATTTAAAGAATTATTTTCTATACCACCGTAACTTCCTAACAAACGTTCAGTATTGATCATATTTAAAACAATATATTGCTTGTCAAATTAATAAAATTAAACAGCATGACAAGACTAATTTTACTGTTAACAAAAACACATTTTGGCAAAATAATATATATAACGCATATAACGCGCATGTGTCTGAATAATACATTTAAAGGAGATGCCACATGCTCCCCATTAGTGCATTTTAAACTTATCATAACTGAGAGAAGTAAAAATGTGTAAATGAACATTTCAAAAAGAAAAAAAGAAAAAGTGTGTAAAAAAAACATTCATACATATAAAGGTCGCATAGAGTAGATTATGTCTTGTTTGCACAGTCATACAAGAAGATAGTGCCTGATGATAGCCAGATAACACACATTGCTGCATTGTTCGCGCAGAAACACAAGAAGAATTTACCTGATGATAGCCAGGTGTAACACTCGCGAGTTGTGCGCCTTTACGTCTTCTTTTGCTTTCACGTGAACGATTTGCTCTCCCACTCTGACGAAGACTTTGCCATCTTTCGTCAACAATTACTTTACTAACATAGGTCATAGCCTGAATGCTAAACTAACGAAAACAGGAAAAGATCCCACACAATATATAAAAAAACAACACTATGTTTCTTCTGTCGACCCACTAACCGTAATGATATAATAAATATAGTAATATCATCAAATTCAAACAAGTCAAGTGGATATGATAACATAGATCCATACGTTGTGCAACAAATTATACCACAACTTGCAAACCAACTTGCGTATATATTTAATATATCAATACAGACTGGCATTGTTCTAAACAAACTTAAGACAGCAAAAGTCATGCCACTGTATAAAAATGAAAACCCTGAACTATTAAAAAATTACAAACCAATTTCTATCCTTCCATGCTTCTCAAAAATACTAGAACGCATAATGTACAATAGGCCTTACAGTTTTTTAACAAACCAAAATATATTATCCGAAAAGGAATATGGATTCAGAAAAAATTATTCTACATACATGGCATTAATTGTATTGGTTGATAACATATATAATAACATTGATATTAAAAGGTACACCATAGGTGTATTCTTTGACCTCTCTAAGGCTTTTGACACAATAGAACAAGATATATTAATACAAAAACTTCAATGCTATGGTGTAAGAGGTACTACATGTAACTGGTTTAAAAGCTCTCTTAAGAACAGAAAACAGTATGTATCGTACACTAAGACTGAATCAGAATATAAGGAAATCTCATGCGGAATTCCGCAAGGATCAATATTAGGTCCATTACTCTTCATCCTATATATAAATGACATTGAATATGTATCAGATGTTTTAAATCCTATACTTTTTGCAGATGACACTAGTTTTTTTCATGCGCATATATGCTTTAACACACTTATTGAAGAAGTTAATGTGCAATTAAAAAAATCAATAAGCTTTCATTAAACACAAAAAATACTAATTTCATTATAATTATTCACAACAAACGGGAAGAAATACAGTATTGACAAAGCTGAAAGAAAAATAGATGGAAACAAAACAAAACACGTTCAATTCACTAAATTTCTAGGAATAATTATAGATGAACACCTAAACTGGAAGGCTCATATTGACAATATATAAAATCAAATAGCACGTAATGTAGGAATGCTAAACAAATTAAAACACTTTCTTCATTATAAAAAATAGTTACATTACATTAATTTCATCACATTTACAATATTGTATTCTACTATGGGCAAATTTATATAGCACACATCTAAGCAAACTAAAAATACTACAGAAGAAAGCTATTCGGATAATCACATTATCCGAAAATATTGCACACTCAAATCCACTTTTAATGAAGTTAAACTATTAAAATTGTATTAGTTAGTTAGGTATTTTTATGCATAAAGCAACAAATAAACAACTCCCAGATAACATGTCATCAACGTTATAGCGAACTGATAATGTACATAAACATAAGCTGAGTAACCATAATGCATATTACGTCCATCAAATAAGAAGGAAAGTTACAACAAATTATTCAGAACCAATATTCTGGAATGCACTACCTCATAATTTACAACTAATTGTATCCATCAATCAATTTAAGATGAAACTCTTCTTTTATTATTTTTAAAAAATATCTTATCTTATAAATTAACCATAAGCATACCATCATTTTATTATGGTATAAATGATCAAGTTTATATTTTGTATTTATGTTTTAGTTGAAAATTTGTTAATTTATTCTTTATACATGATTATGTTATAATGAGTGCAATTTAAATAGTAGTCAACCTGTTCTATTTATGTATTGTAAGTAATGTGTATGTGTGTGCATACATTACCTTCATCTATGAGATGATTTATTCACTTTTTCCAGAAGAACTTACTGTCCTACTTTTATACTTTAATTTTATGGAACTAGATAGCTATTTTAAAATTATTATGTTCTGGTGGTCCTCGCTATAAGCCCCTAGGGGTTTCTAGAGGATTTCCACGGTTGCAATATTTGTTTTTTTTCTTCTGTTTTTATAATCCATTGTACATGTGTTCACTAATTAGTACTTGTAACTGAAATTAAGTTCATTCATTCATTCATTCAATCCGTCAGGTAGCGACAGGAACCCGACGAGCAAATCCTGAGTGCAGCCTCGAATACATTTGGTTGGGCTGCAGTCGCGATAGAGATACTCAGAGGACAATTTCGTTGAGGGTAGACTTGATTCTGTACCTGCCGTTGAGACAGCTTTGCCCAAATCAAGGAGATTTAAACGGATTTATTCGTCAAAGAATCAATCGTCAAATATGCGGCCTCATGATTGGGTGTCTAATTAAATGATACAAAACGAAAATCCTCAACAAATTCGTCAGGTGGACGAGGTCGCCGCCTAGAAAAAATTTCGACAGCGTGCACAGCCTCGAATTGGTCTAAAGTTCAAGGCCGTGACATGGCAACAACGGAGCGAGTACAACGATGAGGGTCCTACACTACTGCCGTTACAATCGAACATTACGCAACTTTTGTTGCTGCGATTACATTTTCGAATCGGTTCAGCAACTGTTGTATCGGTCAAATCAATAGACGACACGAGTTTTGTTGAATTGCGCAGCCCACAACTGATCAGCTTTTAGTAGATCAAACGCACAACTCGCAACAAAAGTTTACCAGTTTAGGGATCATCTCAGAACATCGATGTCCGATATCATACGTAATTAATTTCGTTTAGAGAGGGGTCAGGGGCCGTTTCGTATTGGCGTCGAACAGCGATGTTTATAGTCTCGGACTTTTCGCGCCCCCTCAATTTGTTCTGGCGTTCGGAGAAAATGATCGCACCAGTTCGTTATTTGTTTTACGCCGTCAAATTACTGTTTTGTTGCTTTTTATGCGATGCTATCTGGCGGATAGCATTCAGAATTCGGGTAATTGAGAATATCACATGATACACGCATACAAAAATTGCGACACCGAACAAAATGTTTCGTCAACTTACACCTTTTGGCTCATCAAATGTGACGTATGTCATAGGATAACAATTGTTAATCTTATTGTTATTTAAAGTTAATGCACATAGGCAAATAATAAAGTGAATCGGCGAAGATCGACCGGTAATGTTACTATGTTGATATTATCATATCGATGTTTACCAACTTTCGTCTGAGGGGGGTGGGGGACTGAGGCCAAATGAAAGTAATTACGTTTGATATCGGACTTTGATGCTTTGAGGTGATCCCATACGGCCAGCATAATACGGAAAACGTCACTTAACATTCGCAGGAACCATACGCGCGTGCGGCATATACTTCTGGAAAACAGTCCCTGCGTCATGGACTTTGGCAACTTGAAGCAGACGCTGGTACAATAATGCTTATCTCTACTCTCATGACAATGCTGTGTTTCCAATCAGCTGGTGGAAGCTTAACAACAGACGCGTGAAGTTGGCTGTGTACGGCCAAAGATCGCGCTCTGGTTATATAATTTCAATATCCATAACTCTGAATAACTTACAATTAGTAGCGACGCATTAACTTGTAAGCCTATTTAAGGCGAAGACAGAGGCAACAGGTTCCTTTCTAGAACACTCTGGGAATTTGCGGCACACATGCAATTAACACATCGTAGCCGACTGGGTTCTCTTGATCTGGTTAAACTAATCGTCCTGAACAATATGAACTCTGAAACACGAAATATCAGCGCATGTTTCCTAGCAGAAACCCTGTTCGCAGTCGCCAATTACACTGTGCTTTTGTACACTTTCTTGTTGCACAGTGATGATGGGCTGGGAGAAGCACGATTCTCCAAGACTCTTAGTCGAACGAAAGGGTCTCGGCGGCTGTGGTCAATCTGTCTGCGTATTGTACTTCTGGGTATTGACAGGGTGTCTATGTAGGGGTGTAATGCGGTTTATGCGCCCGTGTATGCGGACTATTTACATATCTTCTATGTGCCATGTCTGTCACAGGCGTTGGCGATCATGGCCCTCCATACCGCACGGTCGTGTGTAGTTTGTAGCAGTTCTGTTGTGCTCCTTCCACACCATGTTGAGAGACTATCTATTATTTTTATTCTCTGGCGTCCTCTGGATCTTTTTCCTTCTATCTTTCCTGTTGTTACTATTTGTTCTAACTTTTTCTTTCTCATGACATGGCCTATAACTCGTGCTAGTTGTGTTCTAACTTTGTTGATGATCTTTCTTTTTGATATGGCTGTCCTAAGGATGACTTCATTGCTTTGCTTTGCAGTCCATGGCACTCGCAGCATTCTTCTTAAGAACCACATTTCAGTGGCTTCTATGTTTTTTTTGTGATCTTTTGGTTATTGTCCAGGATTCACATCCATATAGCAATATGGGCTCTATGTAACATTGCAGTACACGTTTTCTCACTTCAATTGATATATTTTTATTTGTTAAAATGTTTTTCATGTGGTGAAAAGCTGTTTTGGCTTGAGCAATTCTTCTCTTTATCTCATCGTTGCATCGACCGTCGGATGTTATTAGTGATCCCAGATAATTAAACGTTCGGACTTGCTTCAAAACAGTGCCATATGCTATCACGTTGCATGTTGGAGTGTAATTTTTCTTTGAGATGACCATGATTTCTGTTTTCTTTTTGTTCATGGACAGACCTTTTTTCTCACTTTCCCTTATTACTGTATCTAGCATCTGTTGTAGATATATTTCGTTCTCAGCAATCAGTACCGTGTCGTCTGCATATTGTAAATAATTCATGTTGTATCCCCCTACTTGAATGCCTGGCATATCTTCTAACGTGCGTAAGATAATCTCACTGTATAGTGAAAAGAGATCGGGTGATAGGACACACCCTTGTCTTACACCACGTTTTATTTCTTGAAATTTACTGATGTCATTTTCTATTCGTATTGCTGCTGTTTGTTCCCAGTACAGATTTCTCACAATTCTCAGATCTTTCCCATCAATGTTCAAACTTTCCAGCATTGATATGAATTCTTCATGACGAACTCTGTCAAATGCCTTTGTGTAATCAATAAAACATACATACAGATCTTTCTGCACTTCCAATGCTCTCTCAATCAGTGTTCGTAGGATGTATATTGCATTATTTGTACCTTTATCTTCTACAAATCCACATTGTTCTTCAGCAATTTCTGGCTTTATTTTGTTTCTCATTCTGGTCATAATAATTTTAAGCAGCATCTTGGTGAAGTGACTCATGAGACTAATTGTACGGTGTAGTTCACATTCAATCGCACCTGGTTTCTTTGGTACTGCTACAAAAATGGATCTGGATAAATCAGTTGGGATTCGTCCGCTGTCATATATTTTGTTCAAGAAGTCTGTTACTATATCAATACCAAATTCCTCTAAACACTCAATCATTTCAATGGTAATATTATCTGGTCCAGCAGCTTTTCCCTTTTTCATTGATCTGATGGCTTTTCGAACCTCGTCATTCAATATAGGAGGACCATCAAAGTTCTACTTAATTGATGGTCTTTCACCCCTTTCATCATCGTACAGTTCACCAATATATTCTGACCATCTCTCGAGTATTTTGTCTTTGTCCATTATTATGTTTCCTTCTTTAGATTTCAGGCAACCTGTAGCTGAGCATGTTCTTTTCCCTGTGATTTCTCTTATTCTAGCATGCATGGATTTTGTGTCGTGCTTATTCTTCTGTTCAATTTCTTTGCATTTTTCATTAAGCCATTCCTCTTTCGCTAGATTACATTTGGCCGTTATATCCTTGTTCATTGCTACATATGCATCATGATTTTGCTTAATTTTCCTCCTTTCATCCATCAACTTTAGAATATCGTCAGTCATCCATTTTTTCTTTGCTTTTCTGCATTGCCTAGGAATAGTTTCTTCTGCAGCCTGTGTTATTGATTCCTTCATTTGTTTCCATTGGTCGTCCACATCTTGAATGTCATTCAGAACATTGAAACTGTTTTGTACTGCTACATTGAATTTCTCTTTGATCGCTGAATCTGATTTTAGTATATTCATATCTAGTTTCAGGTTCCTTGTTGCTCTTTTCCTTTTCTTCAGTTTCAATCGGAACTTGGCTCGCACTTGCACATGATCGGAATCGCAGTCTGCCCCGGGAAAGGTTTTTGCCACCAGTAGGGCATTTCTAAATCTTTTACTGACCAGGATATAATCAATTTGGTTCCGTGTACGGTCTCCTGGACTTTTCCAAGTCCAAAGTCTTCTTGGGTGTTGTTGGAACCAGGTGTTTCCTATAATCATGTCAGAGATTTTGCCCACTCTATTAGTTTATCTCCTCTCTCATTTCTGCTTCCCAGGCCATATGGTCCAACTATGTCTTTGCATCTTCCCTCACCAACTTTAGCATTAAAGTCTCCCATAACTATTGCAATCTCCTGTGATTTTCAATGTGATTTTGCTAATTCAAGATCATTGTAAAATGTCTCGTGCTCTTCATCAGATTTGTCTGCGGTTGGTGCGTACACTTGTATGATGTTAATGTTAAATGGTTTGCCACTGATTTTCACCAAGAGGATGCGATCCGATATGGTCCAGTATCCTAGTAAGCATTTTGCTCTTTCTTCATCCAACATAATTCCAACTCCTCTTTCATGTTTATCGCCTCCTGAGTAAATTATTGTGTTATTATCTGATGTCATCAGTCCTGCCCCTGTCCATCTAACTTCACACATTCCCATTATATTTATCCCCAATCTTGTCGCTTCTTGTTTGATGTTTTCTAGTTTTCCTTTCTGATATAGAGTTCTTACATTCCATGTAGCAATATTCAAAATCTCTCTGTTGGACACAGTAGCTGGATGATGATCTGGCGTCACCTGTCGCACATGACTATCCCTACCGAGCGAGGTGATCCTGTCAGAGTTGTCAGAACAACCGTTCACGCTGTTAACGTTATCTTCTGTGGTTTTGTGGGTCATGATTGTCTTGGGAAAGATACAGCAGTGGTTTCCCATTGCCTTCTGCCGGTTTTTTATTTGGTTTACTCCAAAGAACAGTAGCTCGTACTGAGCTGTGCTCGCCGTCGTTGTCCATACAACTGGATCTTCCGCCGCCGGAACTGAGGGGACATGCTGTCCATCACATCCTCTGCTTTGCTATTTGCCCCATAGCTGGAACATGATTTGTGAGGGTCGGGACGTGTCCACACACTGGTGGGCCCTGCACCCTGCACATATCGGGCTCATGCTGCTCCGCCAAGGTTTTTCGTGGCTGGACCACTAGATCCCATGCAGGTTTGGCCTGGAGCCGCAAGGTGTCCAGTTACCATATGATGTCGCAAGGAGGCACTGCATAAGTCTTGATTGAGGAGAGGCTATATACCAGAAGGAAAGACTTACGCACTCGGCTTTCTTTTCACCCGGATAAGGCTATATGGCGCCTGAAGCTGAAAGCGGGAGGTCTGAAGCAAGCTACCAACCCCTACACTTCGCTACAGCACTAGGCGCATCACTCAACCCTTGTGACAGAGTCACACACCATACACGTAGTGCACATTAGACGCAGCCCCTCAGCCAGTGACCCAAGTTCACCCATCAAGGAACATTTCTAGTGTGGTCCAATCAGTTGTTTGAATAGTGTGAATGACAAGCCAATCAGCAGCCAGTGTGAATATTAGTGAATATGCTGAACCGCGGCAGTGCTTGGTCAGGTGTTACAACTGTATTATGTAAGACTATGGACTAGCTTTTGTGGCTTTTTATCACCTATCCAAGAGGCTGCAATACAAATTGTATCTGGATTCCTTCTAGACATAATCTCACATAACAAAATCCCTAGGGACAATTGTAAAAAGTGAATGATATCCCGTAATATAACATTTAATTAAAATTATCGAAATGTGCTTTCAAGTTGTACTTTACAGTTTTAGAGATATTTCTGCAATGCAATAATTAAATGTTTCATTAACCTGCCACGTACCATATTGTAGACGGTAACAGTAGTATATCAGGTTAATCAGCGCGTATACTGGATTTGGATTGGAGCAAGGGCAGAAAAGTAGTTCCGATTCCCATGTTAAAAGATAGGGAAATACCCGGATGTTGCCGGATTTTGCTCTTGCTCCAGTCCGAATCCAAAGTCAAGGATTATACAAATGAGCTCGCCTCATTTGCATAAATGCCCTTATTTGGCAATTGTGGGTGTGGCCAGTTTGGCAAATAGCGCCCACTGGCGGAATTTTGATAAACTACATATAAGAGTACTGTCTAAATTCGTGCTTCTTAGTTTTGACAAATAGCGCCACCTGGCGGGATTATGATGCACTAAATATAGGCGTACTGCGTAAATTTGTCTCTTTTTTATATCAAATGGCGCCCCCTGACGGATAGATCATTGACTACAAATACCATCCCTGGCGGATAAGTCGTGAACTGAATATGGGTCCTGCTTAAATTGGTGCATCTTATTTATGAACATTGGCGCTCTTTGGTGGAAAGGTCACGAACTGAAAAAGAAGTACAAATAACTCCCTCTGACGGATAGTCAGTGAACAAATTATAAATACTGCTTAAATTCGTGCGTCTTGTTGCTTTTTACTCTTGTTGCTATAAACAATTGGTCAAATACTTCATTAAATAGGTCAGTGCCATCGTTAAATAAGTCATTGCGCATGCGCAATGGTGTCTTTTCTTATGTGCCATAGGTTGTCAAAAATTGTTCAGGTATAGCGCCCCCCTAGCCTATACATTTACAACCATAAGATAGGTTACATCCTGACGAATAGTTAGAGAACTAGTAAAATAAGTCAAATTATGTCATTTCTGGTTACCATACAGATCTACGACCTTCCCATCACCCTGTTTGTAAATGTTTGCCTATCAATGTCTCTTATTACCAGCATACGTCGACTGCTTACTGTATTAACAAAGAGGTATTTGTCAATTTTTGCGTATTTTTTGCATTGTTATCAATAGCAGACGTGAAGTGATTCCTGAACATGTAACATTCTTTCGGACATCTTTATCAACAAAATCAAGGTCTCCCTATCTTTTAATATTAATCAGTGGTATAGTTTTTAATCAATGCTACAGTTTTACATGGGACATTTGTACTTACCTCAGTTGATTGCATGGTTGCAAGCTGGTATGAACTTGTATTCGCTGTGCAAATCAGTCTTTACATAGGAGAGTTGAACTTACTTCAGTTGGTCGCCTGTTTGCAAACTGTTTTGAACTGGTATTCGATGTGCAAGTCTGAGCTACTCTGCAATCCGTTCGTGTTCTTTCTACTCTAAGGTATTGTACAAACTGACACTAGAACGTCGCTAACTTTTGAAGAACTGTAGTGCTTAAATCCATGCTTCTTAGGCAAAAACGTTGGATCCAAGAATAATACTAAAACTCATAACTTGGCATTGGTAACCGAAAACGGACACAAATAATAGGACGTTCGTAAACAAGTACGCATGGTAAATTGGTCCAACAAGTGGTAATTCGGCTAGCCATCATTTTAAACATGCGCGTATGTATGTTATCTCAATCAGTGACGTCATTAAATAACTACGCATGGTAGTTCGGTCCAACGAGTGGTAATTCGGCTAACCATAATTTTGAACATGCGCGTATGTATGTAATCTCAATCAGTGACGTCATTACATAACTACGCATGGTAGTTCGGTCCAACGAGTGGTAATTCGGCTAACCATCATTTTGAACTTGCGCGTATGTATGTAATCTCGATCACTGACGTCATTAAACAAGTACGCATTGTAAATTGGTTCAACTAGTGGTAATTTGGTTAGCAAGCATTTGAAACATGCGCGTATGTATGTAATCTCGATCACTGACATCATTAAACAAGTACGCATGGTAAATTGGACCAACTAGTGGTAATTCGGTTAGCAAGCATTTGAAACATGCCCGTATGTATGTAATCTCGATCAGTGAAGTCATTAAACAAGTACGCATTGTAAATTGGTCCAACTAATGGTAAATCGGTTAGCCATCATTTTGAACTAGCGCGTACGTATGTGATAAACCTTATCTTGTGTCTTTTTTCATAGTGTAATGCAAAGCATACGTTGGGAACCTTACTAATTGTATCACACTTCACAATTAAAGAGACTAACTTCCAAGAACCAAAATTAGATGATCGAGGTACACCAAACAAACCTAGACCAATGACTTCCATGAATCAAACTTAACCAAACATAGACAGAACCAGATTGCAAACTTCCACTAACAAACGTGCAAACAAACCTATAAACATACTTTTAAACTTACAAATTTGCAAACTTTCATTGACAAACGTCCAAACAAATGTACCAACACACGTTTAAACTTACAAATTTGCAAACTTTCACTGACAAACGTGAAAACAAACGTACAAACATACTTTTAAACTTACAAATTTGCAAACTTTCACTTACAAACGTGCAAACAAACGTGCTTTCTAAGTAAGAAAGGATCAATAGACCAAATAGACTCCTAAAAACGGAGCAATGGACAGGTTTACCTCGTGAAATTCCGCCGATTCCACCGCAATAGATAGGTTTACCTCGTGAAATTCCGCCGCAATAGACAGGTTTACCTCGTGAAATTCCGCTGCTTCCGACGCAATAGACAGGCATAAAACGAGTTGCACAAACGAAACACTAAACTTAGACCAACACGTTGCACGAACCAAACTTAGTCAAGCGAATTGCACAAACGAAATACTAAACTTAGACCAACAATTTGGACGAATCGAACTTAGACCAACTATTCGAATAAATGAAACACTAAACTTAGACCAACAAGTTACACGAAGCAAACTTAGTCCAGCGAGTTGCACACAACTGATCGGACAAACGAAACACTAAACTTAGACCAACGCATTGCAAGAATCAAACATAGACCAACAAGTCGAACGAACTAAACTTAGACAAGCGAGTTGCACGAACCAAACTTAGACTACCGACATCCACGAATCAAACATAGACCATCTAGTTGCACAAACTAAACTTAGACCAACGAGTTGTACTAATCAAACTTAGACCAACAAGTTGCACGAATCAAACTTAGATCAACTAGTTGGACAAACGAAACACTAAACTTAGACCAACGAATTGCAAGAATCAAACTTAGAAAAACAAGTCGAACGAACTAAACTTAGACAAGCGAGTTGCACGAACCAAACTTAGACCAGCTAATAGGACAAAAGAAACACTAAACTTAGACCAACGAGTTGCACGAATGAAACTTAGACCAACGAGAATTTACATAGTTGACAGGACTTAGAATTTTTAGAGTTGGTAGGATTTAAACATTTTTAGAGTTGGTAAGACTTAGACAGTTTTTTAAGTTGGTAGGATTTAGACATTTTAGAGGTGGTAGGACGTAGACATTTTTAGAGTTGGTAGGACTTAGAAATGTTTAAATTTGGTAGGACTTAGACATGTTTAGAGTTGGTAGGACTTAGAAATTTTTATAGTTGTTATTTTCAGCGTCATCTCATTTGTATAATTAATCAGAACGAACGTACATCCCAACGGACACCAATGTAATTAGTCAGAGTAACGCCATCTACCGGTCATGATATATCTCTATTCGTCAACACACTTCCGGAAATGGTGGAACCGTAGAAGCCGCCATGACAGTCAAGTGACTTCCGATACGACGTCACTTCCGGTGTAGCGCCCCCTAGTGGATAATTGGAGTACTACGTTACACGTTGACGCCATCTAGCGGGTAAAATATATAATTAGGGTTAGATAGAAAAAAAGTTCGGGTTAAGCTCGCGATAATTATATATAAACAATTTCGCGAGCGTAACCCCAGGTGGCGCTATTTGTCAAAAATTAGAGGCACGAATTTAGGCAGTACGCCTATATTTAGTTCATCACAATTGCCAAATGATGGCATATATGCAAATGAGGCGAGCTCATTTGCAAATACCACAATAAAACTGACCTTACAGGCCCCAAAACTAGCCAGTATGCAAAGCACGCAGCGCCACCTATGGGTCAGTACAGCATGCCGGTACAGACACAGGTCTGTACAAATACACTATGCCAGCACTGGACCACTACTGTTCAAGCATGATGCCAGCATTGGGTCAGTACAGTATGCTAGGTCATTCCATGCCAAATCAACCAAATTCCAGAAATCTTCCTGGGTGACCATCTCCGATTTTGATAAAATTTCCGATGCGGGCAGAGCGTTGCTTGCCATATCTACAAATGTTTCAACTTCCAGTATGAGTTCTGTATCTGCAGTCGACGGAGTTCCCACTGGTACCCGTGACAAGTCGTCTGCAGAGACATGTAGACGACCTTGGACGTACTGGACCTCTGGATTGTATCGCATCAGGAGCATACGGATCCTCTGAATTCGTGGATGTATCTTTGCGAGGTCATTGGAACTCAGGAGTGGAACCAGCCGTTTGCGGTCTGTTTCTAGCGTGAAGGTCATGCCCAGAACATATTCTACAAACTTGTCAAACGCTGTGTCTGCGCATCATTGTTCCACGTCAGCGAGTGCTCGTCAAGCAAAGCATACCCTCCGTTGTCTTGGACTTGTATGAGTACAGCCCCAAGACCATGGCCAAATGCGTCTTCAGCGATGATCGTTGATCACTAAGGATCGTATTGGGCAAGGACTTCTGTAGAGAGCAGAATGTTCTTCAGCTGCGTGATGGTTTGCTGTTGAGCTTCTCCCCACATCCAGACTGTTTCCTTGTGAAGTAGTTGCCGTAGCGGTTCATTCACTGTATTGAGACACATTTCCAAAATTGGTTAACCATCCCCAAAGAGCTCTGTAGTTCAGTGACGATTGTTTGTGCTGAGAAATGTTTGATTGCTGTTGTCTTCCTTGGAACAGCTTTGAATTCAGCGTCACTGATGATGTGTTCCAGGAACTTGATCGAGGTCCTGGAGAACTCATACTTATTGTTTAGGTTAAGTCCAGTTTCTTGTAGGCGCTGTAGTACTGCTTTCACTCTTTCGTTGCATTGTTTCTGGTCTGTGCCATGAACTAGAATGTCTTCCATGTGACAAACAACTCCTTCCACCTTCCAACCTGTGTGAGATGTGACGCTGAAAGATCTCAGGAACCTAAATTATGCACACATTTAGTACCCATAAGTCTATCATAGGCGTACCTAGTGGACAGGATGTTCCTACCCCCCCGCAATTACCGTCCCTTGGTCCATCATATCACCTTCACACAAGTCCGACATGTCACGTTCGCACATGCGCACATACTGGTCACGCCCAAACCTACCATTCATCGGTTCTTTCATCCCGCGTTCGCGCATGCACGTACACTTATGCATTTGAATACAGACGCGTGCAAGGGTCGGTTTTCCTTCATTTGGATTCGTGACTTCCGTCATGAATGTTGCGTAGTCACCTTCATCATCGCTTAAACGTTCTGAGACAAGTGATTGAGAAACGTCTATACGAGTTGGTGGTATAGAGACGGATATATGATGGATATGACTATACGGTTTGGTGGCTCGGCTTCTTTCCTATCGAACTTTTACTCGTGCCGATTCGAAGCGTACGGTCGGTGTTTAAGTCTGTTGAAAACGCTTATCAGTATATAAAGGCGATGTTTAATGAAGACGCCGAATGCGCGGAAAGAATCAAAAAGGCAAGATCAGCTTACGTGTCGAAATAGAGAAGTAGAGCCATAAGGAAGATGAGGAGAAGAGCTTCCGAATGGGACGCTATCCGTGTCGACTGTATGCAGAATTGATTGATGACAAAGTTCACGACCTCGAAAGAATTGAGAAAAGGCTTGCTGGCTGCTGGAAACGTATTTTTTGGTAACTGGACACTGTCATGTAGCGTGGCCAATAGTCGTAACTCTGGAGACCGAGAGAAATAGCACGTTATCATAACCGTGAAACAAAGTCTAGTTGAAGAAGCTGTAGTGTTTCATGATGCAATGAGGAAGCAACGCTTATTAACCTTTGCTGATATGTACAAAACAATTCTTTTCATCTACCAGAGCGGTATGACAAGGTCCTGATTACAAACATGGCTAAAAACATAAAATGTGCTTAATGGGTGTGAAAAACTGACAGGACGTCTTTTTTCAATTGATTACAACTCAAGGACTATTATCTGGAATTAAGGCTTGAAAAATTGCACACCTCCATTGTAAAACCAAACATGTTTAGTAGGATTTTTTAAGTGAATTATGAAAATGTGAGTTATCTGGAAAACTATGAAAATTATGAATGCTAGGTGAGTTCATATAGAACGACCGAACTGCATATACAATCCTGTGTACGGATTTGCGTGCATTAAAAGAAACTATTATTTTACTGTTACGTTAAATATGAACCTGGGTATAAATACTTTATTTACTAAATTGGAATTCAAAACAAGTGTTTTGGTGTGGATAATGCTGATTTTGTTAACTAATACCGTCACAATTAGGTTGTTATTGAGCTTTGGAACGGGCGGTAAAATACATAATTAATTTAAATTAAAAGAACACGTATAGCAAAAAAATTTACGTTAATTATATCCAAAGCTCATGATGCTAGGTAATTACCCACATGGCCAAGCCACCTGTGGTATGAGGGCACTTTTTCACATTTTATATTTTCTTCTCATATTTGGATCCTAGCCACACTTTAATATCTCACCACTTGATTCAGGTAAGCTTTCTTCTGGAGAAGCATCTGTAGGCATATACTCCTGAGCAAATAACAATTCGAGTCTGTGATGAATGAACAGGTAGTGGAAAATTGTGAATTGCAACCGTCTCCTGCTGAATGAGACGAAAACAGATGCCATCGTTTTTCATTCCTCCGTCCGTTCGCCCGCTACGTTGTCCACTATCGACGTCTGTGGGTCCGTCATTCCGTTGACGCCCATCGTTCGTGACATCGGCAATATACACGACAATGAACTAGACATGCCAGTGCAAGTGTCACCTGCCTGTCGAGCCGCCTGCTTTCGCCTCTTTTGTATCAATAAAATAAGAAGAAGCCTGACAACCACAGCTTGCAAGACTCTTATGCATTCTCTAGAGACATCGCGGCTCGACTACGGGAACGCTGTAATATAACTATGGAATCTCAGACCGCCTCCTGCACCTTATTGAGATGGTGCAGCGCCCGACAGCCAGAGTCGTCTTACAAATTAGGACTGGCGAACGGTGAAGCTCGATCGTATTCAGCAAACAGCTAACGCAGCATCATGCCTGCAAATAATATACTGTAGGACCTACCAAGAATGACGTCTGCTGATATAATTTATCAGAAAAACCACCAGCCATCAATAGCGTCAATACACCAATATTGGTAGGCGTGGAGAGGGAGTACCTGCTTTTGAATGTGCGTATCAAACTGTTAATGTTAATCAAAGTTCCGGTTGACCAAATCATCAGAAAAATAATTGTATCAATTAACAAAACATACACTACATTAGACATATCTGAAGATGGACAGATTTAAATAAAAAATCACAAAATCACAAGATAAGCCACGTTATAAAAATACGATGCATATAAGTGGGCGTATACAAGGCTATTAAGCCTTACTTTTAAGCCTAATGATCGAGCTATGATGTCCAAAATTAGCTCAGAGAAGGCATGGATGCGGGCCGTTGTAATATTTACTTAGGCGGCTTAGCGTAGCTGAAGAGACTGCCTCGTTAAATATTACAATGGCTTGTTACCTACCACTTCGGGTAGCTGAAATTGTCTATTGATAATCCCCTAGCAAATCTGGGCCAAAGCTTGCCTTGCACTCATTCACACCCTCATGTTTCCTTTTGGAAATCAAAGCTGTTTCTGTTCGCTTTTACTTGGAGGACGTGATTGATTTCCACATGGCCCACATCCAACTGACACCGAATTGACTGAGCTCGTGTATGTAATCGTAATTTGAATGCCTGCGTCTCATCTCATTACATTAATATCCCTACTTAATCTGACTACCTCTTCTTAATAATATCACAGACTGGTGTTGAGCCTGAGCTAGTTTCTGTACATATCAGTCATAACTAAAAACATGTATGAGTGAGAAAATGGCATTCCATTTATTTAATACAGTAATCATAGGCATGGAATGTCGAAGAGCCCCTACGTGGGGGTGACAATCACAATTGGTTACAAGTGTCATAGTAGGGGGCGTAATTACCAAGTTGATTAGCCATACACATACATGTACAAACAGAAAGGTTGGGGTACTCGACCCCCCCCCCGCAAAATATTATACTAAAAAAAGGGGCTAATCCCCTAACAATAATACGTAATTCAGCATCAGTTACGCCATTCCATCGTAACCGACAGCACCAACTAGCGAATGTCAACGTAACCATTCATAATACTGTAGCTCCACCTAGTGAGTATCCAAGTCATGAATCACGATGACCGTTATGGACAGGTTTGACTGTAACAGAATTTCCATTAGAGAAACACGTTTAGATAATACCTAGATACGGAGGCTGCATACGAGTTCACACCCTTGTGTTTCCTTTAGACATCAAAGCTATTTCTGTTCGCTTTACTGATTGATTTTCACATGGCCCACATCCAATTGACACCGAATTGACTGTGCTCGTGTATGCGATCGTAATTCAGTACCAGTTTCACATTCCATCGTATTTTGTTGTTGAGTGCATCTGTATAGACCTGACAATGTAACATAGCGATATGGCAAGCTTCTTTTACACACACGACAAGCTATCTTCATCACTGATTGTTCCTGAAAACGAAAAGAAAAAAGGAACATCAATTGAATATAGCAAGTTGTGTAGTGTATTATTATTGTTAACTATAGGTTTGTATTGTTTACGACAGAACCAACTAGCAATTTGATAGTCTTTCGTACACGCGATGGCACCGACGCGATGGCGTATTATTCAGGCAAATTGTGAATTCTTTTTGAGCTGCCCGCAAGCGGCAGTTTGATTATGAATGTTTCAGTCCAAATTAACTGACCGTTATACGCAATAGCCAGGTTACCGTTATGGACAGATAGAGGGCAGTACAAACTAATAGGATGTCTTTCAGGACTTTCAAACGTGATCGTTATATTCAGCAGTATATATATATATATATATATATATATATATATATAAACCGCTATAACAACAAGAACAAGATCAAAATCTCGAGCCAACTTCCTTGTTTTTTTTTTTCTTCTTTCCCTGGTTTTCTTCTCTTCTTTCCCTGTATGTCCACCCTTTATATTGGTCCTCCATTTCTGTTTTCTTTTCTGTTTCTCCCTCATACGATGCTTGCACTGGTGTCTCCACCAACCATCTCCACTCCCCTCTATCTTTCGCACTCATTGTCCACTCCTCTCCCAATCCCTCCAAATCTCTCTTTACACAATCCTCCCGACTCAGTCTAGGACGTCCTCACGTCCTCTTCCCTTCCACTCTCCAGGCATCTGCTTTCTCTACCAACCGTTCTACTCCCATTCTCTGCACATGTCCAGCCCACTTCAGTCGACTCCTCACCAGCTTCTTTAAAGTGTCTTTTACACCAGCCTCCTGCCTCAGCTCCTCCATTATTCGTTTGTCGATTGTATTCACACCAGCAATTCTTCTGACAGAGTAGGTTTCGCAAACCTATACCCTCTAGTTCCGGTTTCCCGTCATTACACTAATATCTACGGCATAGATGTATGTTGATGTCACATATAAGCAAACTACTTTTCCCTTTCCCTATCATCCAGTCCATTTTCCTTTTCCTGGCATAATAGCAGAATACATCTGTACAACTGCGCCAAGGTGACGAGTCTAGACTCCTCTGATTGATCGCCATTATTTTATTTTCCAATTGTATGTCATAGTCCATAGTCTCTGACCGTCAATTTTTAGAACTGCCGCCTGTCGAATGAGAATTTTGTCGAGACCTTATTTATGTGGCGCCATCTGTCGAATCGGTTAGAATTAATGAACAGCTGGACATATTTGCAGAACGACCACTCTTTCCGACAGGATTCTTGTCATGATCTCAGCGTGTTTAAGAAAAAACAGCCATTCATGCCAAGTCTTCATAAATGATTTACTTGACTTACTTGACTTTGAGCTCTTGCCGGAAATCTAGCGTAGATGTCCCACCACATTCTTCATCATCGCCTTCCAGGTGGGGCGGTCAACGGCAAGTTGCTCGGCCGCCTCAAGCGTGAGGCCCAGGCAATCGAAATCGTGCTTAACACAGTCGATCCTTCAACGACGAGGGCGCCTACGGCGCCGTTTCCAGCCGGAGTTTTGTGGTGGAATTGGCATAATAGTGCGGCAGGGTAGTTTGGTGCCATACGTTGCAGGTGGCCGAACCATCGAAGGCGTCGCTGGGTGATGAGTATTGATGCACGCTCCTGACCAGGACGTTCCATGATCGTGTTATTGCTGATGTAATTAAACCATGTTATGTTTTCGAGGCGTCGGTGGCTGTTCATGGCGTAAGCATCGATTTTCTTGGCCTGTTGAATGGTCAGTTGCCACGTCCCAGGGGCAAATAGAAGGATGGAAATGACGAGAGCATTGAACATCTTTAGCTTGGTACACCGCGAGATGGAACGTCTGCGCAACAGAGCAGTTGACAGTCGTTTAATTGCACCCGCTGCTTTGCCGATTCTAACTGCGACCTCGTGGTCGACAGAGCCATCAGCAGATATGACCGAACCCAGGTAAGTAAACTCATCCAGAAAGTCGATGATTTCGCCATTAATGGTGATGGGGTTGAGTAAATCGATGTCTGCGCATATTGCCATCGCTTTCGCTTTGGCCCAGCTGATGGAAAGGCCAACAACACTGGCTATAGAGCAGAGTTCTTTGAGGACGAGGACGAGGTCAGCACGCGATAAGCAGAAGATGGCAATGTCATCTGCATAATTCAGGTCTGTCACGACAGTGTCTCCAAGTCTAATGATGAGGGAAGAACCTGCATTTCTCTCGTCCGGTGTTGACCATGTCAGCAGTGACATTGCATATTCCAGCTGCACGTCCATTCTTCAGTTTGGAGAGAGCCTTTGTGACTTCCTCGATGGTCACAGGAGACTCTAAGATAGGGGGACTGTGGTATACACTAACAGGAGTATGAGACGTGTTGTCACATGGATCCGGTGCCGGCGGGGGCTTGTTGAGGAGACTGCTGAAGTGTTCTTTTCAGCGATTGAGGCAGTCTTTTTTTATTATAAGATTAGAGCCGTGTTTATCCTTAGCAAGATTTGTTTTGTTGTGAATTTTTTGACCAGCTGCCAGGGTTCTGAATTTCCAATACACGGCGGCATGATTGTTGTGAATGGCAGCATTCTCGATGCATTTCGTTTTACAGTTCCTGTAGTCTTTTTATTCTGTTTGAGGGCGCGTTTTCGAGACTGTTTCAGTTTTCGATAGGAGTCAGTGTTGTCGGAGAGTCTGGCTTCACGACACTCGTGATCCATGGTTTATGAGCAGTTTTCACATGGCCGATGTTAATTTCAGTAGCTTGGGATACTTCTGATTTGAAAGTATTCCATTTGTCTTCCAAATCTGTTTCGTCGAGACAAGCAAGCGTGACAAAACGGTTAGAGATCTCAATGACATAGGCATTTTGAATATTTGGTCCACAGAGAAGACTAGTTTTATACAGCGGTGCAGGTTTGCATTTGGCAGACGTTTTCAGTTTGAGTTTGAGCTTGGCAATCAGTAGGCGATGATCCGTATTGGAGAGTTCAGAACCACGATACGTACAGCAATTGTTTATTGCTGAGAGCCACTGGCGATTTATTATGATGTAATCAATCATCTTCTCTGTCCTGCCATTGTAGCTGTACCACGTGTATTGGTGGATCTCTTTATGAGGGAATCAGGTGTTTGCAATGGCGAGGCCATTTGAGAAGCACGTTTGAAGAAGTCGTTCACCGTTGTCGTTTGTTTCGTCGGGAGAGATGGGCCCAATAACATTGTGCCAGAGGTATCTTGAAGCAGGCGATGTGGAGACAGTCGCATTGAGATCGCCGAGAATGAGAGTGACGTCAAGACGGCTAACGGTTGAAAGAGTGTCAAAGAGTGATTCATAAATCATGCTACATAATAAAAAATCAGCAAATATGAGTCACAATGTAATGTAGTATTCCGAATTGTTATATATATATATATGTATCACATATACATGCAGACGGTACAGTAACTATTGTTCAGGGGCACCCACGATATATTTTTTTGTGGGGGCCTCCACCAAACGCTTTTTAGGTAATTTCTTTGCGGTCGAAATGATTTGTAGACGTATCGTGAGTGCTTTAATGTGTTGGTCTTCTAAATGAGCAAAAGTCGTATTTTGCCGTAAATTCCCTGTTGTAGAAGGTAAGGATTATGTTAACGAGTGAGAACTATTATGATAATATAATAATTCCGGCTAATCACTGCCCAGTGGCTCTCACAGTCCTAAATTTAAAATGCAGCAATGCCGGATTAGAGCGATGGTAAAAGAGATTGGCATTGAGTTAGAAAAGTAGGGTATTGGTAGGGTATTAGTAGGGTATTGGTAGGGTATTGGTAGGGTATTGGTAGGGTATTGGTAGGGTATCATTCACTAAGTAATTGTGAACAGCAGCTCAGAATCGCCGTTGCAGAAATCTCACAGAAAACAGAAACAGTCATCATCACTACTTACGCATAAACAGTTGCTCAAAATAATTGTAAACAAATACTTTATTCCTTTGTTTTATTTTGTTATATTACCTTTGATGGGCATGCACGATATATGAAGGCCTGGGACGATCGGTCGCGCATGTGCGAGGCGACGGGTGCGAGAAAGGCGGGCTGTACGTAACGGGTAGGACGGAAGTTATTTTCTTCATCACTATGTATATGTCTATATATTAATTGGCAAAAACCTTAGTCATTATGTCAATATGGGGTGGTGTACAAAAGCACTGCAAGAACTTTAGATGTGTCTTCCCAGTCTAATTTTAAAAGTGTCCACCATGGCTGCAGACACAACTATTTCGGATAGACCGTTCCAGTTCTTAAATAGTTCTGCTGAAAAAGCTATTAGCATAAACCTGTGTCCTGGTCGGCACCTGAATAAATCGCTCACTATGGCCACGCATGTTGTTGACTGAGCGAACAATGTGGTGTGGCAAAGGAAGAGCTGTCTCTACGTGTAGGGATTTATAGAATAATACTAGGCGGCCGATCATTCTGCGACGCTCTAGGCACTCCCACTTTAGTTCTTTCATCAGTAATGTTACGCTGCTTTCCCTACTATTGTTACACAAAACAAATTTCGCCGTCCGACGCTGTACTTTCTCTAGCGGCGCTTCCTTAATCGAGGTTTGGGCGAACCAGGGTGAAATATGCTTATTGCTTTGTATTCTCTGAGCATTTATACATATTTCTCCTGATGAAACCCATCACGCGATTTGCTTTGGCAGTCAAGTGTGATATATGATGTTCCACCTGAGGTCGTCAGAGAAATCAACTCCTTGGCATGGGTGGCGGTGGGCAATACCCAGACCGTCTTCATTGATAACATATTGGGACTGTTTGACAGTTCGCTTTTTGGTGATGTGCATATAATTGAACATAATTTTATTAATGTTAAAATGCAATTGCCAAGTTATGCTCCAGGCAGTTAACTTCTGCAGGTTGGACTGGGTGGCCTCTGGGTCGTCATTGCCATTGATGCGCCGATAAAATACAGTCATCAGCAGAAATGTTTGAAGTGATACCCTCTACTATATCATTAACATAAATACGGAAGAGTAGTGGACCCAGTACAGTGCCCTGCGGCACTCTAGACTCCAGTACAACCTCATCTGACGAATAGGCATCAACCACAACTTTCTGTTTTATGACGGTAAACCAGTTTCAAATCCAACTGATAGGAACATCATTACTGACCCCGTAATACTGGAGCTTGTTTACAATGCATGAGGCACTGTATTAAAAGCTAAATCTAAACAAGGTGCAATTTGACCGGCTGTCTCCGTTAGAATCTTGTTTGGAATAGCGTCAGGTCCGTGCAATTTATCAGGGTTCAGTATATAAACTTTCTCCGTACTAGAGGAAATCAAATGATCATTATGGTCTTTCAGTGATGGTATACCAACAAAGTCTTTTCTTAGATTGTTCATGGGTATTGACCTTTCATCAAAGTACTTGATGTCAAACGTGCTTTCAATATAGTTACGATATGCAGCAGCAAATTCTTTCTTTACATGGATTCGTAATTATCTGAAGACTGCCCAGCCATGAGTGTTTTATGTCTTCTTTGCTTTGTTATATAATGTATTAGATTAGTCTGTGTGTATATCTTTCCATCCACGGGAGATTATGCC
Source organism: Paraescarpia echinospica (assembly GCA_020002185.1). Lineage (NCBI taxonomy): Eukaryota > Metazoa > Annelida > Polychaeta > Sabellida > Siboglinidae > Paraescarpia > Paraescarpia echinospica. The sequence goes on from CM034536.1 coordinate 48,468,162, forward strand.
TAATTGATAGTATCTACGTAGGGATGAGAGTAATCTATTTATGCTATCAATCACAGTCAATTTGAACATATTCCAGTTATCGTTAGCTGATCGCAAATTGAAGTCCTCTCTTAATTTCTATGGAAAATTCCTCAAGCTCTTTCTTGGTGGCAGCCATATCTGCTAGTTTATATATAAACGGTTCTGGGTTTTTTTCCTGTTCATTGGTATTTTCATGTCAAGAGGTAGTGGTGATGTCATGGTCACTAATTGCAGAAATAGTAAAGATATTCCTGAACAGATTAGGATTTGTGGTAAGTATAAGGTCTAGTATCCTGTTGAGACGTGCCGATATTCTGACCACTTGGTCGAATGAAAAGTCAATGCGAACATCAACCAGTTTCTGATTCAAACTTGTACCAAACTGGGGTTTTCTGTTAACCGACTTGGTTTGCTAGGCATAGTAAAATCACCCCCCCGAAAAAACCCAAAAAAAAACAATGTCAGCAGCTGGATATTTCACAGTGATCCCACCAAATGACTCATCCAAACCAATAAGTGCATCAATATTGGAGTTAATATGACCCTACTATCAGGGTCTGGCATCCGGACACCTGTATTTTCACCCATACCGCTTCACAGTCCCAGTCAAACTCGGGCATCCCAAACGAAATAAAACCATTCGTAATGGCAAGAGATACATCTTCGCCACTCCTGTTAAGGTCTTTCCAATAAATGTCGTATACTAGATGGAGGTTCTCCCCATTTGACACCAATGCATCTATGTGTGACTCTGTACCAATTATACATAATGATTCTCAGTCTCAACCATTACTCATAAATTTTGTGCGTTTCTCAGTGCTCAGTGTTAACGTGATGTATAAGAGGTTCACTTGGTTGGTCTACTGAAAATAGCAGATGAGGTCACTGAATTAAACTCCAGATCATTCGTATATGATTTATTGTATAATAATATTGGATAAAATAGCGGGCATGTAACACTTAAGGGTTTCCGCTTGAAATCGGCGGCGGAAACGAGACAAAATGACGTCACAGATACCGGCGCACTAATTTATATACATATATATGTACAGTATACATTGTGTACATATGTGTATATAGATCAGTGTACCAACGTTGGAAAAGCTTCCGGTATAGACTACGAAGGAGACACGGGGGAAGTAGGCTACGAATTAGGCCGACGTATGTAAGGTAGATTCGTCATCGTTAGTCTCTGTGAACGAATATGGCGTCCGCACGCCATGAGTCAATCGTGGGTCCTGAAATAACTCTGGAGTCCGATTCTTGATCGTAACGCAGTCGAGACAGGATGTTACAGATTGAAGAAAGGCTTACACGTCTAACTCTTCGTTCCTCGACTTATGTTGTTTTCTCTGCAGCTTTGGCTGTTGCACAGTGGATCGCAGGGCCCCTAAGTGGGCGACACTCGAAGACATTTACTTAGCCTTTTACGCATGTTTTCAGGGTTGCCTTGGTAGCAAAGCAATCGTTGCCTCGATGTTGTTTGTCTAAGCCTCAGTTACTATGCTGCCGTTGGTACTGCTGTTTTACCGCGAACTTGATGCAAACACCTGCAATAATCGGCCTTAAGCATATATCCTTGAATGTAGTGATGATCCGTAGTGATGATCCGGATCGAAGGTTATGAAAACGCTACGGGGGCCGGAGAAAGTGACTAAGAATGTAGCTTGCTGGAAGAACCACCACCATTTCAATGCACACTGACTCCATGCCATGACAACGTAATTCCAAAGAGCCTACAGCTACGATCGATGGTGAAGGGAATAAATGCATCACCTATCCTGAGAAAAGCAGAAAAGAAGCTGTTAAACATCAGAGTATATCAATGCCATTTCACGGTGGATAACTTACAAAACGAGAAGTAGACATTAGAAACGAGCCTGCGTACGAATCTAACAGAAACGGAAATGGGGGAAGTGACATATTTCGCACTGTTGTCATTCATTGCACTGTTACTGTAGCCATGTCGGATGCGCCACTTCGTACTAGATCTGCAACAAACGTGTGGTTAGTTCGGCAACCACTTCCTTGTATCGATAACCTGAAGTAACTGCCTACAATTGTTGAAGTCATGCGGTGCGTTTTCTACGACTTGAAAGTGAAGAAGCTGACACTGTCTGCAAGCTGCAACAATGCGGTAGGTGAAGTGCTGCGGTTTTGGCACCTGGCTAATATTCCGATGACGCTGAAGCCGAATGCTGTCGAGAAGTTGGAGAATCTCTATCATCAGCATGTAAACACATGCAAGAACAAACACAGGCGTAGTAAGAGGCAAGCTGAGCTGGAAACTGAGTTTGGCAGTCGATTGCAGGAACTGTTTGATGTGGCACATGCAGAGTGTGATCAGCTGATCCACATTGCTCGTGATGTGGAGTTTCTGCAAGATCAACGAAGTGAGAGGAAGATGATGCTGGCTGGAGAGGACAAGCCTTTCAAAGTGAAAGAGCAGAAACGACAAAAGCGAAAATACGACGAGTTGCAGCGACGAGAGTCTGCCTCCAAGGCAACTGATCAGACCGAGCCGACAACCGAGCCACTCCCAGAGTCATCACAGGATGAACAGTCGGATTCTGATTGCAAACTGGACGTTGATGTGGCTATCTCTATCAACAAATACCACAAACATCTAAATGTATCTGGATCATCGCAGTCTTCTGAACGGGCCGAACCAGTTCCCAAAACCAAGAAGGTAGCACGGCGCTGTCTTGTTGATGACACGTTGTTTGTCGCTAGCTTGGACAGAACTCAAACAACATCACGTCAAGCGATGCATATTGTGATACCTGCATTGATGGCTGTTGGCGTTGATGTGTCAAAACTCACTCTGTGTAGAACATCACTCGACACAGCACGTAGAGATGGCCGCGTCGCCATCGCACAGGCCATTAGAGAGAATTTCCACTCTGATGTAACTCTCGTCGCACATTTCAATGGAAAACTATTATCTAACAGACAAGGTGAAAAATCAGATCGCATGTCCATAATAGTGTCAGGGAAAGGAGTCGAAAAGTTGCTCGGCATTCCACGAATTTCATCTGGCACAGGAGCGAAGATGGGCAACGCCGTCGTCCAGTTTCTACGTGATTGGGAGGGCGTTGAAGAGCACGTCCAGGACTATGCTTTGACACAACATCAAGCAACACTGGTACCCACACAGGAGCCATCACTGTAATTCAAGAGGCATTTCAAAAACATATCCTTTTTCTCGCATGCCGACACCATATACTGGTGATCATTGCCGCTGCAGTTTTCGAACTATTCTTTATGTCGAAGGGTGCAACTATCCCGCTCTTCAGTCGATTCAATGAGAACTGTCCATTCATTGAACAAATAAAGTACAATTCTCTGGACAGTGAGACAATTTGGTCATCTGAAAGTGCCTTGACTACACACGAGAAGTAATTGCTGGAGAGGCATAAAGTTACAGCAAACGAGTTCCTAATTGGACAACTTCGCAATAAGCACCCACGACAGGACTACCTCGAGTTCATCTTTCTGGCCATCATCTTGTTGGGTGGTGCACGTGACTCGAGACACTAGTTCAGCCCACCAGGCGCCTACCACCGTGCTCGTTGGATGGCTAAAGGGATCTACTATTTGAAGATATTCGCCTTCAGTTCGAGTTTACTAGCCACGAACTACAGGCTCTACAGCGCATCTGCCTGTTCACGATCACCATCTACATCAGAGCATGGGTAGATGCAGCCAGCAGCAGACGTTCGCCTATCAACGATATCTGCCTCCTTCGTGACCTGTAGAATTTCGATGAAGTGGATGGTGTGATTGCACAGACAGCAGTAATGAAGATGAGGGGGCCATCTCTGGTATCTCAGTGAAGACCTAACATCTCTGACGCCCTTCTCTGATCGTGTCTCTGCAAAGAGACACCTACAAAGAAGAATGACCTCCGGCGGGTGGAGGCGAAGAAGATAGTCTCCTTCAATGAAGTGCACCTCTCCAATTTTGCAACGGAACGTTCGCTCAACTTCTTCACTGCTCTCAACATTGAACGCAGCTTTCTTAACAGCAAGCCTGAGACGTGGCCCAGCCGCCAAGACTATATGCAGAGAGAGCCGTCTAACCAGCGACGGCTTTCAACCTGGCTCTCACAGACGACGAAGAGCAGCGCCAGCTCATCTCCCAAGTCGTAGAGTCTCATCGTGGGCTTGATGCCTCAGGCTACAAAGACGAGGATGGTGGATCTTTAATAAGGCAAAACAGCTGTTCTGCATTGAACTTTTCATATGTGGGATATGTGTATGTTTACCTTATTACAAATGCTCTGCCCGGAAATTTCAAATGTTCATCCTGGAGTGCAATAAATCTGTTTCACTAAAAAGGTATGTATTGAGCTCATTTTTATTTGGGGTGATACTTGTATGATTCGTAGGTCACAGTGATACGTTTAGTAAAATAGGTTCCGTAGATTTTGAGATATTGTGTTCTTAAATTTATCCCTATATTGCGATTTGACAAAAAAACTTTGGGTGCTTTGAGAGGTCTTTTCCTCTCAATGATTTTCGCTGAAATTATAACACAGTTGTTTTCTCACCCAACCTCACCTTTCTAGCCCATATGCATGCTTGATTTCAAATTTTCCGGCCACCCAAATATATATATATATATACAACTGAATATAACGATCACTTTTTAAAGTCCTGGATGACTTTTGCATGATTGATTTCAATTTTGTTGGCCATCCTAATATATATATATATATAAATATATATATGTTTATATATGCACATATATATATATATATATATATGTTTATATATGCATATAAATATATATATATATATATATAAACAAACCGCTATAACTGTAGCATTTCTGCTATTTCTGGATGTTTAATCTACTTTCCTGAGGTTTAATTTTATAAATGAGGAAGGTCAAGTCAGTAGATAGACATATTGTTAACCAACCGCCTTAGTTACGTAATTACAGCAACTCGGTTGCAGATGCGCTCAGTGAGGCGTAGTATTCTGTTGCTAGTGTTTCTAGGCAAGCAGGTGGTTTCACTGTAATCGTAGAGAGGGTGTTCCACAATGCCTAGTTTGAATTGTATATTACATTAGCCAATAGAAATGATGGAAACCTGTCATATGATGTGTAATTAGGTCTGCTTATATAAACGTTTGTTGTACGCATTTCGCCATCTGGGCGCTGGCGAAGGACTGGGACAGATCCAGGGTTGAACTAGACAGGTTGCCCTGCTGCCAAGAGAATGGCAAGGAAAGTCGTAAAGCGTGGTGGGAATCGTTAACGTGGGTTACGTTCCCAAGCTTTTGTGTGTGTGTAATATTCAGTGTCCAGAGTGACTAATCGATCGAACTTCGAAGAAACCATGCCGCCACGTCAGCAGTACTTTGAGACAACGTTCCGGTCAGCCCCAACGTATTTGCGTCGATGAGCGATAATCGCGACGCGCTCACCCAGCACGGGCCATCCTCGAACAGCGGTCTCACATCGATATCGTCAGAAAGCTTGACCGAATGCGACTCGTAGCGGCCGGCGGTAAACGTATACTGCCAGGCGTCGTCAATTGCGCGAACCCGTTCATCCGACTTCTCGTTCGTTTGCGACAAAACAAGACCTCTCGTTCGAATTCGTAGCGGCCGGCGGTAAGCGTCTACTGCCCGGCTTCGTCTTTCAGTTGAACGTATTCAACTGACTTCGCAATCGTTTGCGACCGTGCGATTACTGAACGGACGCGACTCGAGAATTCGCGGCGTACGACGGCAATCGTCAAGTGCCCGGCATCATCACTCGTGCGCCCGAGTTACACCGTTCTAATTGTGTTCCGAGCTCGGCGTGTTGACTTCAACAAACGTTCGTATATATTCGAGATGGGACTAGCCCAGTATAAATGTTTATTTTCTGATTGAACGTATCTATTATTTGCTGTATTATGATTAGTAGTTATCTGTGGGTTTTGAAGTGAGGTAATATTACCCATGAAGTATTCACATATATATAAATATGTGTGTGTGTTGTAACATATTACTGTATTGAGAGTCCGCGAGGACTAGCTTATACTGTGTATTTATATTATGGGAGTTATTCTTAGATAACACTTGGCGCCTAGTGTATGGTCGTGTAGCGGTATAATCCACCTTAGAAAGAAAGTGGAATTTGATAATCGAAAGATTCAGTGATATTATTTATTATGTTCTATTAAGATTTGGTTACGGGATTTCTTTATTCTGTTTATTTTGTTAATCGAGACATTTACCAAAAGGAAGATATCTTGTAATAAAGTTTATTAAATTTTCCTCGTTCTTTGTTGCTTGTTCACGATAACCGTTCTTTCTCATATGCGTTGACCTTGATATATAAGAACCCTACTAGACTGAGCCATCTAGTGTACGGAGACCTCGCTAATCCGTGACAATAACAACAAGAACAAGATCACAATCTCGAGCCAACTTCCCTGTTGTTCTTCTCTTCTTTCACTGTATGTCCAACCTTGGTATTGGTCGTCCATTTCTGTTTTCTTTTCTATTACTGCCTCATACGATGCTTGCACCTCGTATCTCCACCAACCATCTCCACTCCCCTCTATCTTACGCACTCATTCTCCACTCCTCTCCCAATCCATCCAAATCTCTTCGTCCCCGTCTCCTGTTTCCTTCCACTCTCCTGGCATCTGTTTTCTTTGCCAAATGTTCTACTCCCATTATCTCCACATGTCCAGCCCACTTCAGTCAAAATCTCACCAGCTTCTTTAAAATGTCTTTTACACCAGCCTCCTCCGTCAGCTACTCCGTTATTCACTTGTCGATTGTATTCACACCAGCAATTCTAGAGTAGGCTTCGCAAATCTGTACCCTCTCGTTCCGCTTTCTCGACATTACAATAATATCTACGCCGTACGTGTGTGCAGGTGTCACATATAAGCAAAGCAATTTTCCCTTAGGCTTACGCGATATGTGTCTGTCTCCTATCATCCAGTCCACTTTCCTTCATGAATTCGCCCCTGCTTATATTCTCCTGCGAATGTCACTCTCTGAGCTGCCGTGCCCGTATACCGCTCCGCCCAGGTGTATATAAAGCTGTCTCATTGTTTTAGTTTCTTTCTTTCTTTCAGGTGGACAGCTGTGTGTTTCCGTAATCACTTATAATAATAACAATAATAATTTCTAAGTGTGACTTTGTTGTTGAGTACAAAAGCGAAACTTTAACTTGAACAGGTGAGTCAGATAAGGAAGTGTTACATAAATTATTATTATTATTAATATGGATGTAGGTCTTAGTGGAATAACTATGACTAGTCTAGAATGAAGCCTAGACATATATAAAAGTTGTGGTCGGCATTAAAATGAGATTGATTTTTATTTAGTTCTCATGCGTACTGCGTCGAGGCTGGCATAATAGCAGAATACATCTGAACAACTGCGCCAAGGTGACGGGTCTAGACTCTTCTGGATGATCGCTATTATTTTCTTTTCCAAATGTATCTCATAGTCGATAGTAGGAAAATGCGGCAAACCTCTGATCGTAAATTTTTAGGACAGTCGCCTGTCGAATGACAATTTTGTCGAGATCTTATTTATCTGGCGCCACCTATCGAATCAGTTAGAATTAATGAACAGTTAGACAGGTTTGCAGAACTAGCACTCTTCCGACAGGATTCCTGTCATGGTCTCAGCGTTTTAAAGAAAAAACAGCCATTCATGCCAAGGCTTCATAAATCATGCTACATAATACATAATTAGCAAATATGAGTCACAATGTAATGTAGCATTCCGAATTGTTATATATATATATATATATATATGTGTGTATATATATAAAATATATATATATAAAATATATATATATAAAATATATATATATATATACAGCTGTATATATATATAATAATAATATATATATATATATACAGCTGTTTATATATATATATATATATATATATATATATATATAACAATTCGGAATACTACATTACTATTATGCCAGCCTCGACGCAGTATGCATGAGAACTAAATTTGTTAGATTTTTAGATATGTATATATATATATATATATATATATATCTGAAAATCAAACAAACCTGTAACATAATTAGGCATACCTTTTTGTACTAGGTATTTTTATACTAGAAATGATCGTATCTTGCAGGCACGTAGCGTGGTTGCTGTTTTGGGGTGAGGTTCGTTTTTGGCCTGGGTTTGCACATTTTCAAAAATTAAGTTGGAGATTTTTCGAGGTCGAGGGGGGCGTATTGTTGGATCATAAGTCACAACCTTCCCCTATAAAGTTTGCATGACACAATCACATACTGCATATAGTGCATTGTGAAAGGTTTGGTTTCGGTTAGTATTAATTTGTAATAGTAAACTTAGTCAGTGCCCGATTTAGGGCAGGGCAGACGGAACAGTTGCCCACACAATATAATTTTTATGGGGGCCTCCACAAAACGCTTTTTGGGTAATTTCTTTGTGGTCGAAATGTTTTTAGACGTAACGTGAGTGCTTTAATGTGTTGGTCTTCTAAATGAGCAAAAGTCATATTTGGCCGTAAATTCCCTATTGTAGAAGGTAAGGATTATGCTAACGAGTGAGAACTAATATGTTAATATAATATTTCCGGCTAATGACTGCCCAGTGGCTCTCACAGTCCTAAATTTAAAATACAGCAATGCCGGATTAGAGCAATGGTAAAAGAGATTGGCATTGAGTTAGAAAAGTAGGGTATTGGTAGGGTATTGGTAGGGTATTGGTAGGGTATTGGTAGGGTATTGGTAGGGTATCATTCACTAAGTAATTGTGAACAGCAGCTCAGAATCACCCTTTCAGAAATCTCACGGAAAACAGAAACAGTCATCATCACTACTTACGCATAAACACTTGCTCAACAAAACAAATATTTTATACCTTTTTGTTGGAAGTTATTTTCTTCATCACTATGTATATGTCTATATATTAATTGGTAAAAACCTTAGTCAATATGTCAACATGGGGTTTGTGCAAAAGCACTACAAGAACTTTAGATGTATCTGCCCAGTCTAATTTTAAAAGTGTCCACCATGGCTGCAGACACAACTATTTCGGATAGACCGTTCCAGTTCTTAAATGGTTCTGTTAAAAAAGCTATTAGCATAAACCTGTGTCCTGGCCGGCACCTGAATAAATCGCTCACTATGGCCACATGTTGTTGACTGAACCAACAGTGTGGTGTGGCAAAGGAAGAGCTGTCTCTACGTGTAGGGATTTAGAGAATAATACTGAGCATTTAGACATATGTCTCCTGAAGAAGCCCATCACGCGATTTGCTTTGGCGATCAAGTGGGATATATGATGTTCCACCTGAGGTCGTCGTCGGAGAAATCCACTCCTTGGCATGGGTGGCGGTGGGCAATCCCCAGACTGTCTTCATTGATAATACACTGGGACTGTTTGACAGTTCGCTTTTGGTGATGTGCATATGATTGAACATAATTTCTGCCAAGTTATGCTCCAGTCAATTAACATCTGCAGGTTGCACTGGAGGTCTTCTGGTTCGTCATTGCCACTGATGCGCCGGTATAAAATACAGTCATCAGCACAAACGTTTGAAGTGAAACCCTCTCCTATTTCATTATCATAAACACGGAAGAGTAGTGGATCCAGTACAGTGCCCTGCGGCTTTCTAGACTCCACTACAACCTAATCTCACGAATTGGCATCAACCACAACTTTCTGTTTTCTGACGGTAAACCAGTTTGAAATCCAACTGGTAGGAACGGTACTACTGACCCCGTAATATTGGACCTTGTTTACAATGCATGCATGTGACACTGTATTAAAAGCTTTAAAAAATCCAAACAAGGTGCAATTTGATCGGCTGTCTTCGTTAGAATCTTGCTTGGAATAACGTCAGGTCCATACAATTTGGCAGGTTTCAGTCTGAGTAACAGTACATTAGCTGTTTCCTTACTAGAGGAAACCAAATGATCGTGGTCTTTCAATGATGGTATACCAACAAAGTCTTTTCTTCGATTTTTCATAGGTATTGATCTTTCATCGTTGTACTTGATGCCAAGCATGCTTTCAATATAGTTATGACATACAGCAACTAGTTCTTTCTTTACATGGATTCATAATTCTCTGAAGACTGCCCAGCCATGAGTGTTTTGTGTCTTCTTTGCTTTGTTATATAACCTTTGTTTCTTGCGGATTAGTGTAAGTATATATATTTCCATCCACGGGAGATTATGCCTAATTGATAGTATCTTCATAGGGATGAGATTAGTCTTCTCATGCTATCAATCACAGTCAATTTGAACATATTCCAGTTATTGTTTGCTGATCACAATTTAAAGCCCTCTCTTAATTTCTATGTTAAATTCTTCAAGTTCTTTCTTGATGGCAACCATATCTGCTAGTTTATATATAAACGGGTTTTGGATTTTTTTGTTCATTGGTATTTTCATGTCAAGATCGGTGATGGTGATGTCATGGTCGCCAATTGCAGAAATAGTACAGATATTCCTGAACAGATTAGGATTTGTGGTAAGTATAAGGTCTGGTATCCTATTGAGACGTGCCGATTTTCTGACCACTTTGTCCAATGAAAAGTAATTGCAAACATCAACCAGTTTCTGATTCAAACTATTACCATACTGGGGTTTTCTATTCACCGACTTGGTTTGCTAGGCATATTAAAATCATCCCCAAAACTATTTTCGCAGCTGGATATTTCACGGTGATCCTGCCAAATGACTCATCCAAATCAATAAGTATGTAAGGTTGATTCGTCATCGTTGGTCTCTGTGAACGAATATGACGTCCGCACGCCACGGGTCAGTCGTGGGTCCTGAAATAACTCTGGAGTCCGATTCTTGATCGTAACGCAGTCGAGACAGGGTGTTCCAGATTAAAGAGAGGCCTACACGTCTAACTCTTCGTTCCTCGACTTCTATTGTTTTCTCTGCCGCTTTGGCAGTTGCACAGTGGATCGCACGGTCCCGAAATGAGCGACACTCGAAGCAAAGCAAAGCGCTTACACTGGTCACTATGGCTCAGCTGTGAGAAGAGAACCTGTCGAGGGAGGCGGACATTCTGACGTAGCGGTTTGTCTTACGGAGGCGACTCTCGGCAATCGTTGCCTCGATGTTGTTTGTCTGAGCCTCAGTTACTGTGCTGCCGTTGGTACTGCTGTTTTACTGCGAACGTGATGCAAACATATTTTGCAATAATCAGCCTTAAGCATATGTCCTTGAATGTAGTGATGATCCGTAGTGATGATCCGTAGTGATGATCCGTAGTGATGATCCGTAGTGATGATCCCGTTCCGAAATTGTGAAAACGCTACGGGGGCTGGAGAAAGTGACGAAGAAGGTAGCTTGCTGGAATAACCACCGCCATTTCAATACACACTGTCTCCATGACAACGTAATTCCAAAGAGCCTACAACTACGATCGATGGTGAAGGCGTCAACTATCCTGAGAAAATCAGAAAAGAAGCTGTTAAACATCTGAGTATATCAGTGCCATTTCACGGTGAGTAAATTACAAGACGAGAAGAAGTCATTAGAAACGAACCTGCGTACGAAACTAACAGAAACGGAAATGGAGGAAGTGCCACAGTTCATTAAGTATGCGCACGACACCACTTTCCGTGAAATTCAGGAAAGGCAACAACGGAAGTATGATCAACTGTTACGAAAACAACAACAAGTTGGCCAGAGTGCGGACAGTCTGCAATACGATGACCCGGACAACATCACAGAGAGGTGGGTCATTAAACTGGCGGATAGACGGTTAGACAGAGGTGAAGTCAGTCTGTTGAAGAAAGGGTTAAATGTTGATGTTACCCCACAGAGATTCCCCTTTGACAATCTGATCACGGTAGCACAATTGGCATGCAAGAACAACATCAACGAAAAACACAGGGCTGGCGGGTTGTGAAGTGATGTAGCCCAAAGCATCTAAGCAGAACATATCTATATTACTGGAAGAGAAGAAAGCACTTTAAACCTTGAGGAGGGACAGTACGATCAAGATTCTACCAGCAGACAAGGGTAGGGCAACATTGATTATGAAGACCACAAAATACGATGCAATGATAGCAGGTCTACTAGCAGATGTCACCTCATATGTGAAATTATAAAGGGATCCCACCAGAATGTAAAAAAGAAAACTAGTCAATACGTGGAAAAAGACCAAGACTATATCGGATGCCCTAAACCATAGGATCTACCCTACATCAGAAGCAGTTCCAAAATTCTACGGATTGCCTGAGATCCACAAGGACAACGTACCAGTAGGACATATCGTTTCAAGTATAGGCAGTATAACGTACAAAACAGAAAATTACTTAGCCACCATTCTGAGCCCACTGTTTGGAAAAAACCCTGAACATTTTGTGAAAAACAGCGCACAATTTATAAAGAAAATCGATGAGTTGGAAGTTTCACCAGGGAGGAAAATAGCATCATTCGATGTGACAGCCCTGTTCAATAGTATCGCAGTGACAGATGCATTATCAATGACCAAGAACCGATTAAACCAGTACACAACACTAAAAAACAGTTGTGAACTATCAGTAGACCAGACCACCACACTGTTAGAAATATGTCTAAACACCAGATATTTCCGTTATAATGGCGGGTTCTACAAGGAGAAGAAGGGTGCGTCCATACCGTCCGTCAGTATCCTCGATATTTGCGAACCTGTACATGGAACATTTTGAAAAAAGAGACATCAGGGAAGCACCTCACCCTCCAGACATCTGGTTGAGATACATGGATGACACATTCACAGTACTACAAGGGAGTGAAGTAGAACAGTTCACACACCATCTGAATTCAATGGTTGATAACATGAAGTTCACAATAGAACCAGAACATGACAACACACTAGCCTTTCTAGACACATGCATATGTCTCAAGAACGATCGATCAACCAAGATTAAGGTGTATGTGAAGGCAACACTCACATACCAGTACTTTAAATGGGATTCAAACCGGTCAGAACACAAGCGATCAGTGGTGAGGACACTTTTCGAAAGGCCAGAAAAAATGATTTGGCAACTGAAGAGGACGATCAGACCAAAGAGGTGGAGCACATCAAGAACGTTCTGAAAACGAACGGTTACAAACCTTGGATGTTTAACACCACACAAGCTGTCTGAACAATTGGCAAGGATTTGTTCAAGTCCTATGACGCACCAGTGTTCCACAAACCGATCAACACCCAGAGGTCCCTGCTGGTCCAAAACACAAAACAATCAAGGCATCAAAGTGTGGTATGGTATATGACATCCAATGCCCAGAATGCGACCAACACTACATAGCAGAAACACCAAGGGCACCGGGCACACGATTTAAAGAACATATATCGTGTCGCCAACCCCTATCAGCGATAAGCGAACACAAGTTGAACACAGGCTACCTGTAGTCGATGAAAGATGTGAACATCCTAGAGCTCGAGGAGAACTGGCAGAGGAGAAAGATCAAGGAGGCGATTAACATCTACAGAGGGATGCCTTCACTAAACAGAGACGTCGGCCAGGAGCTCCCGCCAGCCATGCTCCAGCTTGTGTCACATGACGTAGGACATGTGACACGACCGTAAATTCAGTCTGCTGAAGAAGGCCGCAAAATGCGGTGAAGCCGCTGTTTGGCCCTTCGTGTGTAACTGCTGCAGCTGTCAATCGACCTATATGTATAGGCGTTGTTGTTAAACCTTAGCGTGTATCCGCTGCTGTTGACCCTTGGTGTGTATTTGCTGCTGTCGAACCATACTGTGTAGTCGCTGCTGTCAACCCTTAGTGAGTAGCCGCTGTTTTCGACCATTGGTGTGAAGCCACTGCTGTCAACCATGAGGCAGTAAAAGCATTCCACCTTGATATGTTATTGTTTAGTATTCTGATGTCGCTCCGTCTTGTGTTCACCAACGGAAGGTCGCGGTCGACGGTCTTGCGTCAGTTTATTCTCGATAGTCCTCGCCTTCTTTGACCAGCTGGTTTTTACCGTATTGCTTGTTGGGCAGGTCTAATTGGTGAGAGCCTCGTAATAGGGCTGTGCCGGCTATTGCGTCTTATATAGTTAATGATGCCTGAAGTTTTCATGATCGTATCCCGACCTCTTTATACGTCGCATGGTGACTCTAGTAAATATTCAACATCTTGCGCAGGCATTTGGTGTCGAATGCGTCTAGTTTGTTTTTTTAGCTTCTTTTTAGTTGTCATAATTCACATCCATGTTATAGCAGGTTGGGTAGAATGCTTGAATTATAGAAGCGGAATTTAGATTTCAGGGAAATATCTTGTTGTTCCTAATTTGTGTAACCTGGTTAAAGGCTGCTGATGCTTTTCCCACTCTGTTGTATAGTTTGTGATTGATGATTCTATGGTTGTTGATGATGGAACTGCCAAAGTAGGTGAAGTGTTCGACTGTTTCCACTTTGTTCTTGTTGATCAAAACGTCTGTGATGGTTGATGCTCCCATGTCAACATGTTTTTGTCTTATTTTCAAAAACCATCACCGTGTCTTCTGACTGATTCCACGAGACGTTGCAGGCCCTGGGTGGTGTCTGAGAAGGCGGCAATACCATCGGCAATGCCATCGGCAAAGTTCAGTGAAAAGGGGAAAGAATGCAGCCTTGGCTGACACCTGTCACCATATGGAAGCTGTCGCTGTAGCTGTCGTATGTCTTAAACAACATCTCGAATTTATATATATTACCTTATCGACTGTTGATAATAATAATAATAATAATAAAAACTTCTTATTCGCCAATATCCTCGAAAATCTAGCTCAGTGGCGCACCAAAATCAAAGGATTAAGCAATCTCATTATCGTATACAATGCGTGATGGAGGAAAGTGCTAGGAAGCTAAGAATGATAGGCAATATTAAAAAGATAGGGTTTTAGACTATGGCAAAATTAAACTATATATCCTTCTAATTTAACACTCACGGGAAGTGAATCCCACAGTGTTGGTGCAGCAACCGAGTAGTGTTCCTGCATTCGTCTTTACTCGGGGAATGAAAAGAAGATTACAACTGGTCGACCGTAGCTGGCGGAACTGAGCGAGAAAAACGGGGAGAACGTGCAACTACCCTTGCCAAACAATTTTGGACACGTTGAATTTTTGTTATATCTTTGCTTGCATATTTTAAAGGAGGGAATTACAGTAGTCGAGTCTGCTGCTTACAAGACCTGTTGCGATAGTTTTAGTGACGGAAGTAGTAGTATGTCAGGTTAATCAGCACGGGTAGAAAGCGCGACGCGGTGGAAGTGGAAGGTCAATCCCATGTTAAAAGATAGGAAAAGTAGTTCCGGTTGCTCCTTCCACCGGGGCGCGCATAGAGAGGTCAATTATGCAAATGAGCTCGCCTAATTTGCATAAATCGCCTTATTTTGCAGGTGTGGGCGTGGCCAGTTAGTTCCCCATGTTAGAAGATAGGGATGTTTCCCCATGTTAAAAAGATATGGATGTTTCTCCATGTTAAAAGATAGGGAAATTTCCCCATGTTAAAAAATAGGCTTGTTTGAAACGAAATATACCGAACAGCATTTGAACCTGTCACACACGAGACTGGTTGGCCCGTAAGTCAAATGTATAGGCTAGTGTTACAGTGAGTGGAAAATTCCCCGCTAAATTTTATACTGGAAGTTTCTTTGTACTTTTTTTGGCGTATATCAAACGATGTTACGTGTCTGGACTTGTTTGTTTGTTGCGCGCGGGAACCACACTACAATTGCGTAATACCATCGTGCGTGGCTATAAAAAAAACTTCGTACTGGAGACGTGTTTGGACTTGTTTGTTTGTTGCGCGTGGGAACCACACAACAATTGCGCAATACCATCGTGCGTGACTACAAAAAATCGTACTGGAGACGTGTTTGGACTTTGTTTGTTTGTTGCGCGCGCCCGGGAACGACGACGACGGTTCTGGAACATTTAGTGAGACAACCAGACACCCGAGGTCGTATTCACACTGCATATTTTATTTTGGGCCAGACATTTGGAACTATTTGCGTCGGTACACTTGTCACTGTTGAATGAACACGAGTGTTTTCTGTTGATCAGGGAGGCTTATTTTTTATACATAAATCACTGCAGAAGTTTTGTCAATAAACAAAGAGTGTAGCATATTATCCAACAGTGACAGTATAACATATAGAGAGACAATTTGCGGCAATACTAATACCTTCATAGATGACCGTTTCAATCTTTTACCGTACTATAGTGCTTAAATTCGTGCTTCTTCGGCAAAAACCTTGGAGTCAAGAATAATACTAAAATTCGTAACCTGGCATCGGTGACCGAAATCGGACACAAATAAACATTCTGCTTGATTATAATCATTTGTCTGTATCATTTACAGTATATAGGCAATAACTTATAAATAAGTATAACCTACATGACAGGCAATGAGTAATATTAAAAATCATAACATGGCATTGACAACCGAAAATAGGAACTTCTCTGCTAAATCACTCAAACTGACGGCCCTCTGCGTAGGTACGCGTGGTAAATCAGTCAAACTGGCGGCTATCTGCGTAGGTACGTGTGGTAAATCAGTCAAACTGATGGCTAGCTGCGTAGGTACGCGTGATAAATCAGTCAAACTGTCGGCTATATGCGTAAGTACTAAAGCCCTGCGCGGGGCGGGTTTTGGCCCGCAGCCCGCGGGGGGGGGCCCCGCGGGCTGGATTTTTGTTGTTGTTGCGGTGCGGTGCGGTGCGGGTTAAGTTTCAATTTGTGCGGGGCGGGGCGGTCTGCGGGTCAGGTCACTGCGGGGCGGGGCGGTCTGCGGGCTAGTAATTTCTTCATGCGGGCTACTGCGGGCTGATTTTTGTAACTCATTAATGGTCACCAGTTACTCAAAGGTGGGACATTCTTTGAGCTAGTTAATTGGGGATTACCAGATTGCCCTTTTGTTTGTGTTTAAATAGTGTTATGATAACATGTGCTGGCCTGCCTTGCCAGCTTCAGTCAGGTGTGATTAGTGGCTTCTGCCAGGAGAAAGTATCAGTTCAGGCTATCAATCTGTTTGTGTAATTAAACCACCAGGATGTCCATAAAGAGCAGTTACCCCACCAATTAGACAGGAAATGCCTTTGATGTGTGGAGACTGGAGACCATGCCACTTGGCACTGGCTGACAACGCCTAACTGCTAAGAACAAGAACTGTCAGTCTTCCTTTGTAGAAGTAACATGGCTCAAGTCAAACTGTCTTCTACACTAGTATAATCCGGTGCCAGTAGCCTGGTCCAGAGGGGATTTTGAGCCTGTTATATAGACATGTTAAAACCCTCTCAACAATAAGTAGTCTACGATCAGAAAATATAAATTGCTAACTAATTCTAATATCAGCAGATTGCAAATTGCAACACTGCCTTTGTGCACCAGACTCAACCTTTGAACAACTCTTGTTCATGCAGTACAATGGCAAATAGATTATAAGATCATAGGATGCCACTGAAATTAATGCCAGGGAATTTCATTGTTCGTCATAAAAAAATGATCAACTGCCATTGCATATTCACTCTGCTGAGTTATATCAGTTAGATTAATTAATAATTTTAAAATACGTTAAAATTTGTACTCGTACCTTTACTTTGCCCCAGGTCTGCTTATCACCTTCAGGCATTTACATTATAATGACAAGGGTTCTATTTTTCTTAAAGATGGAATTCCAAGTACGACATGGTTGTCACCCAGCGCCGTGCATTTGTTAATATTGTAAACAACAACGATTAATAAAGATGATATATTTTTAATGATTCCATGTCATCTGTTGTGGGCTGCGGGGTGGGTGCGGGCTGACTTTTGACTAATTACCGCGGGGCGGGGCGGGTTGCGGGCCAAGTTACTGCGGGGTGGGGCGGGCTGCGGGCCAGGATGTGGCAAAATATGCGGGGCGGGGCGGGGCGGGCTGCGGGCTGAGTTGTAATATGCGGGGCGGGCTGCGGGTCAAATGACATAGTTGCGGGGCGGGTGCGGGCTCAGATTTCCAGCCCGCGCAGGGGTTTAGTAAGTACGTGTGGCAAATCAGTCAAACTGATGGCTATCTGAGGGATTCGTAGTAAATTAATGAAACTGACGCCTATTTGCGTAGGTACGCGTAGTAAATTAGTGAAACTGACACCTACCTGCTTAGGTATGCGTAATAAATTAGTTAATCTGACGGCTATATGCTTAGGTATGCGTAGTAAAGTAGTCAATCTGATGGCTATATGCTTAGGTATGCGTAGTAAATTAGTGAACTGACACCTATCTGCTTAGATATGCGTAGTAAATTAGTCAATCTGACAGCTATAAGCTTAGGTATGCGTAGTAAATTAGTGAGCTGACACCTGTCTGCTTAGGTACGCGTCGTGAATTAGTCAATCTAACGGCTATATGCTTAGGTATGCGTAGTAAATTAGTCAATCTGACGGCTATATGCTTAAGTATGCGTAGTAAATTAGTCAATATGATTGCTATATGCTTTGGTATGCCTAGTAAAATAGTCATTCTGACGGCTATATGCTTAGGTAAACGTACTAAATTAGTGAAAATGACGGCTATATGCATAGGTATACGTAATAAATTAGTCAAACTGACACATATCTGCATACCAGCGACTTGCACGAACCAAACTTAGACCAGCGAGTGAATACAAACACACATTTAAACTTGCAAAGACGGAAACTTACACTGACAAACTTGCAAACACACTTTAAAACACGTACAAACATACTTTTAAACTTGCAAAGACGGAAACTTTCACTAACAAACGTGCACACAAACATACAAACATACTTTTAAACTTACACATTTGCAAACTTTCATTGACAAGCGTGCAAACAATCGTACAAACATACTTGTAAACTTACAAACTTGCAAACTTTCACTGATAAACTTACATACAAACGTACACACATACTTTTAAAATTACAAAGTTGCAAACTTTCACTGACAAACTTGCAAACAAACGTACAAACATTCTTGTAAACTTACAAAGTTGCAAACTTTCACTGACAAACTTACAAACAAACGTACAAACATACTTTTAAACTTACAAAGTTGCAAATTTTCACTGACAAACATGCAAACAGACATACAAACATACTTTTAAACTTACAAATTTGCCAACTTTCACTGACAAACCTGCAAACAAACGTACAAACATACTTTTAAACTTACACATTTGCAAACTTTCATTGACAAACGTGCAAACAATCGTACAAACATACTTGTAAACTTACAAACTTGCAAACTTTCACTGATAAACTTACACACAAACGTACAAACATACTTTTAAAATTACAAAGTTGCAAACTTTCACTGACAAACTTGCAAACAAACGTACAAACATTCTTGTAAACTCACAAAGTTGCAAATTTTCACTGACAAACTTACAAACAAACGTACAAACATACTTTTAAACTTACAAAGTTGCAAATTTTCACTGACAAACATGCAAACAGACATACAAACATACTTTTAAACTTACACATTTGCAAACTTTCATTGACAAACGTGCAAACAATCATACAAACATACTTGTAAACTTACAAACTTGCAAACGTTTACTGATAAACTTACACACAAACGTACAAACATACTTTTAAACTTACAAAGTTGCAAACTTTCACTGACAAACTTGCAAACAAACGTAAAAACATATTTGTAAACTTACGAAGTTGCAAACTTTCACTGACAAACTTGCAAACAAACGTAAAACATACTTTTAACTAACAAAGTTGGAAACTTTCACTGACAAATGTACAAACAAACGCACAAACATACATTTAAACGTACAAACTTGCAAACTTTCATTGCTAAACGTGCAAACAAACGTAAAAACATTCTTGTAAACTTACAAAGTTGCAAACTTTCACTGACAAACTTGCAAACAAACATAAAAATATACTTTTTAAACTTACTACGTTGTAAACTTTCACTGACAAAAGTATTAAAGTAGGTTAATCAGCGTGTACGCTGGCGCGGCGCAGAGGAAGAGGAATGACGTCATATCTAGGTCAAGGTCAAATATCAAGGTCAACTATCTAGGTCAAGGTCAAATAGCGCCATCTGGCAGATAGGTCATCAACTAAAACAACGGAATTTTGATTAACTAAATATATAGAACAAAGTTCAGTACTGCCTAAATTTGTCTCTTAGTTTTGACAAATAGTGCCACTTGGCGGAATTTTGATCAACTAAATATCTAGACCAAAGTTAAGTGTTGCCTAAATTCGTCTCTTTTTGTGAAATGGCGCCACCTGACGGATAGATCATGAACTACATATACCATCCCTGGCGGATAAGCCGTGAACTAAATATGGGTCCTGCCTAAATTGGTGCATCTTATTTATGATAATTGGCGGCCTTTGGTGGAAAGGTCCCGAACTCAAAAAGAAGTACAAATAACTCCCTCTGACGGATAGTCAGTGAACTAAATATAAATACTGCTTAAATTCGTGCCTCTTGTTTCTTTTTACTCTTTTTACTATAAAAATAGATTAAAGACGTCGTTAAATAGGTCATTGCGCATGCGCAATGGTGTCTTTTCTTATGTCCCATAGATTTGCGATCATTTTTAGGTATAGTGCCTTCGTAGTCTATACATTTAAAACTCTAAAATAGGTCCAATCCTGTCGAATCGGTAGAGAACTAGTAAAATAAGTCAAATTATGTCATTTCTGGTTACCATACAGATCTACGACCTTCCCATCACCCTGTTTGTAAATTTTTGCCTATCAGTGTGTCTTATTACTAGCATACGTCGACTGCTTCCCGTATTAACAAAGAGGTATTTGTCAATTTTTGCGTACCTATGTATGTTATTAATAGCAGACGTGAAGTGATATATGTAACATTCTTTCGGACATCTTTATCAACAAAATCAAGTTCTCCGTACCGAAAACGGACACAAATAATAGGACTTCCTTAAACAAGTACGCATGGTAAATTGGTCCAACTAGTGGTCATTCGGTTTGCAAGCATTTGAAACATGCGCGTATGCATGTAATCTCGATCACTGACGTCATTAAACAAGTACGCATGGTAAATTGGTCCAACTAGTGGTAAATCGGCTAGCCATCATTTGATACATGCGTGTATGTATGTAATCTCGATCACTGACGTCATTAATGGAGGGTGACCTGTAAATACCTTTATTTTGTCTTGTACACGATTAAACTTTGCAAGACTCTATATGAATGTCTAGTCTCTGGTTCTTGTAGTTATGGAGTGTGACATGTAAATACGTTTGTGTTATAAACAAATAAAATGTGCAAACCTTATCTTGTGTGCTTTTTCATAGTGTAATGCAAAGCATACGTTGGGAACCGTACTAATTGTCTTACACTTCTCCACTAAAGAGATTATCCGTATTGTCAATATCAAGGTCATCGATTTGCGTAAAACAAGTTCGTGTACGATATGCAAGACACAAGAACAGTACCATGGATCAAACTTAACCAAACTAAGACCAACAACTTCCACGAACCAAACTTAGATCAACGAATTGCACGAATCAAACTTAGACCAACGATAAGTTTCATAGTTGACAGGACAGGGATCAGTACTGGGACCTATGTTATTCTTAATATATATCAACGATTTGGACGACGATATAACAAGCAATGTGTTAACATTTGCCAGATGATACAAAATTGTTTAGAAGGATTAAACGTGATGAAGATAAACAGCATTTACAAAAAAGATCTTGACAGATTGATAAAATGGACTGAAAAATGGCAAATGTTGTCCAATTTTGGGAAATGTAAATGCCTCCACACAGGACATGGGAACGAAGATGTATAATATACAATGGGAGGTTATGTACTAAGTACTACTGTAAAAGAAAAGGACATGGTTGACTATTAGTGCTCATATGAAGGTTTCAGAGCAGTGCGGTATTGCCGCTTCAAAGGGAAATCAAATCCTTGGATTAATTAGGCGAAACATAACGTATAAGGAAAAAGAGCTAATAATACCGCTGTACAAAACAATAGTTAGGCCTCATTTAGAATATTGTATTCAAGCGTGGAGGCCATATCGCAGGAAGGACATAGATATGCTAGAAAGAGTGCAGAGGAGAGCAACTAAAATTATACAAAACTGAGGGCTCTTAGTTACGAAATACGCCTAACAAAATGTGGTTTAAGAACAATAGAGACCAGCAGATTGAGAGGAAATCAGATAGAAGTGTTTAAAATATTGAATGGTTATGAAAATAT
Organism: Paraescarpia echinospica; assembly: GCA_020002185.1. NCBI lineage: Eukaryota > Metazoa > Annelida > Polychaeta > Sabellida > Siboglinidae > Paraescarpia > Paraescarpia echinospica. The sequence goes on from CM034536.1 coordinate 48,490,356, forward strand.
TGATAGAAATATTTTTTCTCAGTCAAGAAAGATAGAAGGACCAGAGGACATGAAGTTACATTAGTAAAGGAGCAGTGTAGATTAGATATAAGAAATTTCTCATTCTCACAAATGACTGTAAATGATTGGAACAGATTATCTCCTGATTGTGTTGGTGCTAGTAGCGTGAATATGTTTAAAAATAAAATCGACACATACGTTAAAAGGGTGGGATACACGTAGATAAAAAGTATTGGACTCTCGATAAGCCAAAAGGCTTCCTTATACACCTGCCATCTAGGGTTAATTTTCTGGATGTCAATCTTGTTCTTGTTAAGTCTTGTTAAATCTTGTATTGCTGTTAATAAAATATTATACAGGTATGGGAGAGAGGGGAGCTAATAGAGAAAGGGGGAGAGAGATGGGAAGAGAGAGGGGAAGAGAGAGGGGGACATAGAGGGGGAGAAAGAGGGGGGCTAAGATAGAGAGGGGGAGAGAGGGGAAGTGAGAGGGGGAGAGAGGGAGAGAGAGGGGGGAGAGAGGGGGAGAGAGAGGGAGAGAGAGAGAGAGAGACAGGCAGATAGACAGGCAGACACACATGTATCAAAATGTCGTGTTTGTATATCGATACGTCATGTTTGTACCAAGATATCGTGTCTGTATCAAGAAGCTGTGTCTGTATTAAGACGTCATGTCTGTATGAAGACGTTGTGTCTGTAACAAAATATCATACATTGTAACCGTACCAACATGTATCAATTTAAAATTAATGCCAACTAAAATGATACAAAAACTGAGGAAACATAGTTACGAAATACGCCTAACAAAATGTGGTTTAAGAACACTTGAGACCAGGAGACTGAGAGGAGATCAGATAGAAGTGTTTAAAATATTGAATGGTTATGAGAATATTGGTAGAACTATTTTATTCAGTGTAAATTAGATATAAGAAAGTTCTCATTCTCACAAAGGACTGTAAATGATTGGAACAGATTATCTCCTGATTGTGTCGGTGCTAGTAGCGTGAATATGTTTAAAAATAAAATCAACACATACGTTAAAAGGGCGGAATACACTTAGATAAAAAGTATTGGACTCTCGATAAGTCAAAAGGCTCCCTTGTCCACGAGCCATCTAGAGTTAATTTTCTGGATGGCAATCTTGTTAAATCTTGTATTCCTGTTGGTAAAATAGTATTAAGATATTGGAGAGAGGGGGGCTAAGAGAGAAAGGGGAGAGAGAGTGGAAGAGAGGGAGAGAGAGAGAGAGAGGGGGGGAGAGGGAGAGAGGGGGAGAGAGAGAGACAGACAGATAGACAGACAGACAGACAGACAGGCAGACACACCTGTATGAAAATGTCTTGTCTATATATCGATACGTCATTTTTGTACCAAGATATCGTGTATGTACTTTCGATAACATTTGTAACATACAGGATATATATTTGGCGTAAGACAACATTAAGAATTCGTCCGCCGTTATACCGAATGTAAAAGCGCCCTTGATAATAGCGTTTTGGTGTGATGCGTACATTTTTTTGAGTACATTTACTCTTTTTTGAGCAATTACGCTCTCAATAATAATTAAAATATGCGTCATCAAACTGTGCACAACTCCAAACTAAACAGATCCTTGAGTTGGTATAAGTATGATTATTCGGTACCTTATACCACATACGACGTTTGCCTGATATGAATGGTACTGAGCACAGCACAACAGTCCACCACAGTACCCTACCGATCTGAGAATAAAATATATAGAATACTAAATAAATATTTTTTGTCATTTTTTATAAAATATTGTAATTTTTTCAAACAAAACACAAAATCATTATTTTAAGCAGCATTTACAGGACAAGCAAGTTGCAGGTCTTCACGAATTTTGGTATAAAGTAATGTCCACAAACTATGCTAAATCATTACATGTAACAGTCGTAAATAAATAACAAAAATCAATCATAAATCATAAGTAGCATTTTATGCACAGAGACAAATAGCTAACCTGAAGTCAAATCCAAATACAAGTAGGCTGAATATACATCAGGAAGACAGGCAAAGTGAGGGTATGCCAGTGAGGCAAGTAGAGTGAGGGTATGCTAGGGAGGCAAGAAGCGTCAGTGTACGCCAGGGAGACAGGTAGAGTGAATGTACTATGTACTAGAAGAAGGTAAAGTGAGTATACGCCCCGCCCAGGGAGTAATTGTGCCGATGCGCCCCAGGCTGTTGGGTGACATCGAGACAACAGGGAATCATTACCTGGTGCCTCTGAGGCACATCGGCACGCTCGCTTCAACTGGGCGTCGACCAGACTTGCTTCAGGGGCTGATCAATCAACATGGCGACCGCCGCATGAGATAAAATAATACGAAAATATTTATTTGCATACAGTAAGTTTTGGAACGGAGACTAACTCAAGGATCATTATCAAGGTCTGCTTTCACCCAGAATTCTGGGACAACTAGGAGTGCAACAACTTAATTTCTCTTTGAAATACAATGCTGTTAGAACGGTGCTAAGCTAATTCATATGCAAACGCACACGCTTCAATATTTACTAAAATGTATTTCGCAATGCTACGTGTTTCGTTAAGCTGAGCTAGTTATTGCTACATAACAACATAGGAAACGACCGCACGGTAGCCTAATGGTGTGGAATGCAACACAGGCACATCCGCACGCACACAGTGTTATGAACTTTCTGTTTTATACACAAATCAATATACAGCTCGGTGTGAAATGGTTCTGTGTAAAGGTAATTTAATAGGAAACGGAGCAGCTGAGCACAAATTCGCCTAGTTACACAATTGATTCAGTACATGTGCCTTCTGAAAGATGGCATTAATTTTAAATTGATACATGTTGGTTCGGTTACAATGTATGATATTTTGTTACAGACACAATGTCTTAACACAGACACAGCTTCTTGATACAGACACGATATCTTGGTACAAACATGACGTATCGATATACAGACACGACATGTTGACACAGGTGTGTCTGCCTGTCTATGTGCCTGTCTCTCTCTCTCTCCCCCTCTCTCCCTCCCACTTCCCCTCTCTCCCCCTATCTCGCTTAGCCCCCCTCTATCTCCCCCTCTATCTCCCCCTCTATCTCCCCCTCTCTCTCCCCCTCTCTCTTCCCATCTCTCTCCCCCTTTCTCTATTAGCCCCCCTCTCTCCCATACCTGTATAATATTTTACCAACAGCAATACAAGATTTAACAAGACTTAACAAGAACAAGATTGACATCCAGAAAATTAACCCTAGATGGCAGGTGTATAAGGAAGCCTTTTGGCTTATCGAGAGTCCAATACTTTTTATCTACGTGTATCCCACCCTTTTAACGTATGTGTCGATTTTATTTTTAAACATATTCACACTACTAGAACCAACACAATCACGAGATAATCTGTTCCAATCATTTACAGTCATTTGTAAGAATGAGAAATTTCTTATATCTAATCTACACTGCTCCTTTACTAATGTAACTTCATGTCCTCTGGTCGTTCTATCTTTCTTAACTAAGAAAAAATATTTCTATCGATATTTTCATAACCATTCAATACTTTAAACACTTCTATCTGATTTCCTCTTAATCTCCTGGTCTCTAGTGTTCTTAAACCACATTTTGTTAGGCGTATTTCGTAACTAAGAACCCTCAGTTTTTGGATCAATTTAGTTGCTCTCCTCTGCACTCTTTCTAGCATATATATGTCCTTCCTGCGATATGGCCTCCACGCTTTAATACAATATTCTAAATGAGGCCTAACTATTGTTTTGTACAGCGGTATTATTGGCTCTTTTTCCTTATACGTTATGTTTCGCCTAATTAATCCAAGGATTTGATTTCCCTTTGAAGCGACAATACCGCACTGCTTTGAAACCTTCATATCAGCACTAATGGTTAAACCTAAGTCCTTTTCTTTTACAGTCGTACTTAGTACAGAACCTCCCATTGTATATTGTACATCTTCATTCCCATGTCCTGTGTGGAGGCATTTACATTTCCCAAAATTGAACAACATTTGCCATTTTTCAGACCATTTTATCAATCTGTCAAGATCATCTTGTAAATGCTGTCTATCTTCATCACGTTTAATCCATATAAAAAAAATTGTATCATCCGCAAATTCTAACACCTTGCTTGTTATATCGTCGTCCAAATCGTTGATATACATTAAGAATAATATAGGTCCCAGTACTGATCCCTGTGGTATCCCACTCAAAACTGATATCCAGTTTGACGCCTCCCCATCAACTTCTACCCGTTGTCTTCGGTCAATTAGCCATTTTTTATCCAGTTAATTAAACAATTTCCTATGCCATGGGCCTTTAGTTTAAGCAGTAATCTTTGATGTGGCACTTTGTCGAAAGCTTTCTGAAAATCTAAGTAGATGATATCTACTGGTGATCCCTCGTCTACCCACTTAGTGATATCTTCCAAAAAACTTCTATCAACATTTTCATTTCTATTATTCGCAACTTAGAAAAATACTTCTATCAACATTTTCATAACGATTAAATATTTTAATTGTTTTTATCTGATCTGATACCTGTCAATTTGATATAGACACGACGTATTCAAACAAACACGACGTCTTGATAAAGACATTATGTCTTGATCCAGGCGACAGCTTGATACAGGCACGACGTCATACTAGACATTTTGTATACGACATTTCATAACACAGTAAAGTTTACGTGATTATGACGTCACACCGGCTTCAGATATGACTCAGTCGGTATTTTGTATACATTGCACTTGGTAGTTTATCCCGGCCTTAATAAGTTGTTCGTGTTTGTATTCATGACTACTTACTTCCTTACGATTTGACCTCCATGCTTGTATGCAATCTTCTAAGTGATGCCTATCTATTGCTGTGCATGTGGCAATAATGAACTCTTTATCCATAAAATTATATGTGATATGTTCTCAAATTAGTCCGATAATTACCATTTGTAGTCACAACGCCGCATACAGAGAGAGAGAGAGAGACGACGACGACGACGACGACGACGACGACGACGACGACGACGACGACGACGACGACGACGACGACGACGACGACGACGACGACGACGGACGGACGGACGGACGGACGGACGGACGGACAGACAGACAGACAGACAGACAGACAGACATGCAGACAGACAGTCAGACTTACATACATACATACATACATACATACATACATACATACATACATACAGACATACAGACATTCAGACAAACATACATACATACATACATACATACAGACATACTTACGTACGTACAGACAGACAGACAGACAGACAGACAGACAGACAGACAGACAGACACGACAGACATGCAGACAGACACGACAGACAGACAAACATTGGCAGATACGACAAACCATCATAGTTATAACGACGAATATATATTAATTGTGTCGTAAAAATGGATTGACTGTATCATCGTGAAGGTATTGTATTTTGGCAGATGATGCATTTTCAAAAAGAACTAGAGCTTACAGCTCCCATATCAAACACACTTTAATCGATTCACTAAAATAAAATGCAACAAACAACTCCCGGGATAATGTTGATAGGTGACGCGCAAATCGCGGAAGCACGCGGCAGAAAGAGGAAACACAAACGACCTTAATGGGGAAGAAACTGTCCGGTTTGAACGACACGGGTGTGTTTGCGCGGACGTAAACCACCTTTTTTGTCGGTTAATCGACGGCAGCATTGACCAAAGAAACGGCGACGTAACAGAATCCGCGGAGATCTTATATCAATCTGCCATGTTATTCAGAAACGCAGAAGCAGAAGTCACGGACGTCACGATGAACCGGGCTCTATCTCACTGTCACATCCATCACAGCTCAGTTGGCGGGTGGCGACTCGACACGCGTGCATGTTGCACGACACACACGGTCAATGCTTCTTTCTGGATGTCACAGTGAGTTTTAAAATGTAATTCAGTAAATCGAGACCGCGCGATCGTGTATCACTCGGTCTTGCCATTCCGAAGGAAACTCAGACGCGAAACACTTCGACGATACATGTCACAAGTGGCGACTTGTTATCGTGTGTGCTACGCAACACGTGTGGAGGGCAGTTTTTGCGGAATGTCAAATGCGATGGAATAGAGAGAGTACGGATATGCCACACCAATCGCGGTTGTGATTAGGCAGATAGTTTTAATAAGCACGCGATTGCGTACTACAACAAGGTATCGGACGTTGTAATTCTGTCGCGACGATGCGAAGGCGGCGCAGAATGCCTTTCTGCAGGGCACGCCGCGAGTGTATTATCCTGTTAGTCTGCGCGTCGATGTGTTTTCAGGCTGGCACGTGCAGTAGCGACGATCACACGATCTTATTAAACATTACAAGAGTTAGCGTAAATGATACGGTTACAGTGAAAGACATGCATACATATGACGACCAGACTTACTCTCCCACGCAGGAATATACAGCCAGTGAAACAGCGACACGGGTCAACCAATCGGGAACGATCTTAAACAAAGTTGATTATTTAGATGTTGCAACAACTGTGGTGATATCAGATGGTGTGACATATGAGGCCACCGTTCTGCCACCTGTGGAATCAAACAGTTTTGGTGAGACAATGACAGACTGGGACGATGCAACAGAGAGTACTAGTGAATTCGTGAGCAGATGCGGGTTGTTTGCCGGCAGCTGCTGCAACGGCAGCGAATCGCAGACTAAGACGTTATCATCATCGGGACATGAGAACACCACCTGCACGGAGGAAGACGTGTCAACAGGGACCCCGCTGTGGCGTCGCCTCATGAACGCCGGCCTGCTAGGCATGGCAGGTACCGGAGTAATCGCCAACACGCTGACGTTCGTGACTCTGACCGTCAACGGCCGGTCCTTCTCCCATCTCACGTCCATCCTCCTACGGCACCAGGCGTTGATCGACGCCGCGGTGTGTGCCCTCGCTAGCGGCGTCTTCATGCAGACGTCGGTGTGGCATGTCGGCCAGTACGCCGTCGACTATGCCGTATGCTTCATCTGGCACAATCAATACATCTACTGGGCCACCGTGCTGCTGTCCGTGTGGAACCTCGTCTTCATCGCCGTCGATCGCCTCATAGCCGTGTGCTTCCCCATCAGGTACAAGACCCTCTCGCCGCGCGGAGTCAAGATCGCCATCGCCGTCATGTACGTGCTGTGCATCTTCAGTTCGGCGCCGTCCGTCTGCCTCGTCTATTTCGTGCGCGGTAAATGTGTCCTCGGCATCTCGCTTCCACCGGAGCTTGCGAACGCCTTCTACTACTGGTTCTCCATCTACTGGTTGTTCGTTGCCTACATCGTGCCCATGGTGTCCTTCCTGTTGCTGTACGGCCGCACCGTCCTGCAGCTGCGGCGTCAACGCTTCACCGTCGCCTTGTCCACGCAGTCGCAGATGCTCACCAAGTCGACGAATCGAGTGACGAAATGCGCCATCACCGTGACGGTGATCTTCGCGGCGACCATCAGCTACGACTCGATCTACTTCTATCTCTGCAGTGTCGGCGCGACGAGCTACGACCTCGGAGCACCCGTGCAACTCGTCGGCATCCTGATGACTGTATGTAACTCGCTCGCCAACCCCTTCATGTACGCCGCCTTTATGCCGACCTTCCGGCGCAGTCTCTGGCGGACGATCTGTCGGCGCGGCAACGCCGTGCACGACGAGGCGACAGCCGTGACTGTCGCCAATACGGTCTAGGCACCCGTCCTCTCTCAACTATTGGCGCGGCAACGCCGTGCACGACGAGGCGACAACCGTGACTGTCGCCAGTACGGCACTCGTCCTCTCTCAACCATTGTCGTTAGAAGATTGCACTCTGAAATGAAAATATTCGTCCTCAAATCCCTCTGTTGCTGTTTCCGAGCTTGGAAATTCCGTTTATTCCACGTTGGCTTAGTTCAACAAGTGGCCTATATGGCTACATTCAGTGGCGGATATTTGTATACGAATAGTGTTCACGCAATAATAGCAACGTGGCTGAATGTTTTTTCAAAGAAGTCGAGATGATGCTCGAATGAACAGTACTGCCAGTTGGTTCAGTGTTAATCTCTGTGTAATTCGAAGAACTAGATAAAGCGCTAGATAAGAGCATGCCTTTACCTTTTACTTTCTTACGACATTGACCTGTTCCGAGATCGCCAATTCACACCACTGCGCATGTGCGTACGTTGAATTGTGAGAACAATCGCGTTCAACAGGCAAATGTAAAGAGAAAACTGTGAAGAAAAATGTATATGCGTGATTATAATTGGATGTAGATATTTAGTTTCTACATCTGGAAGATGCAGTGCAATCCCTGCCGCACGAAATATTGTTGAAATGCTGCCAATATTGCTAGTTGCCGAAAGACGATAATGCATATACACCCTTAAGACGTTTATATTTAAAGTGTTTCCTTCCACGTGTATCTGATTGCAGAAGTAGAAACATACATGAGTATTAGTGAAAAGATATATGATTATATATGAGTTTAGTAGCAAGTTATGTTAATGGTTTTTTCGTTTTTGTGGCATAGCTGTAATTCATTCTGCATAAACGCTGAACCTGTCTTTACATTTTTTTTAAAAACATAATTACACGCATATGAAATTAAAAATTAATCGATTGTTTTCTGTATCGACGAGCGAATTACTTGAGTTTTATTCCAAGATATAATGGCTGGGTTCGTCTTACAGAAACATACATGCACTTCAGTCACGTTTGTGCCACGCAAACCACGGAATATCGGAAGTAGCAAGGAAGTACAGAATACCGGAAGTACAAGAAGACATCAGAGCTACCCCCCCCACACACACACCATCGCGAGAATTTACGAGATGACTGTCTATGTTGCCGGATGCATCTTTTGGAAGTGGCTTCATTATACATACTTAGCATTAAGGCACAATATAATATACTTGTACTTACATTATTTAGAATCCTATCTACAACAATATCTATAATATATATATTCGAATTTGAACAATATCACCGAACTTTGCGAGATTTTCTGTTTTGGCGTGACATGACAATTTCTCTTAGGCAGTAGTATTTGTTCACGTTGGAGGAAAGCAAATGATGGTTGATAATTACAATAGAGGGTTGATAGTTACAATAGAGGGTTGCGTGACGAGCGTCTATTGTATAATAGTGTATCTATCATTTGTGTATTGTGCATTTGGTGTGTTGTTGTTGCTTATACACAAATTGGACTTGTGTGGACGCCATTTAAAATTAACACATCGTCCGACATACGGTGACACGGACTAACAACATAACTATATTGATATGTTTTGTCATGTATTGTGCAGATAGATATATGCATATTAACGTGGCCGTAGCTCGTTTGATGTTGGAATAAAGGACAATGGATGCACATGTAGCAGGTTGGTAATGGGCATGTTTTATTATCAAATGGTATGCATAACAAGCATACCAAGAATATACACGCACATAATGAAATGTGCACAAACACTGTTGCAAATAGACAATCAATAATATATATATACATTAAGCCAGTTGTTCAAGGCCATGACATGGTAACAACGGAGCGATTACAACGATGACAGTCATACACTACTGCCGTTATACTCCCATCGAATTATGAATGAATTTCTAGGAGCCTGTAGACACAAATGCATATCTTATAACACAGTAAGTCATTGTATGCTCAGGAGAAAATCATGAGTGATTTCTCAGTACATAAGGCACAAACGTTGAGGTCGAAAGAAAAAAAACATGCTCCAGAAAATTCCAAGTCCTACAACAGAGGAGTCGAAGACGAACTTACTCTCTTTCAAGTAGGAGGACAAGTCTCTGAACAGGACGCTCGAGAATTGAATATACAGAAGTGCGTCTTCCTTGCTTGTCCAGCCTCGACCTTTCTTACTAGTCCGTCTTTGCCTTCTGTGGCTTCAACGTCTCTTTCGAGTTGCCGCTCTTTGCGTGCAGTATCGTCGTTACTCACGATTACTACATCGCCGAACTGTAGCTTTCTTCTTGGAGTATTCCACTTCTGTCTTCCATTCATATTCGAAAAATACTCTTTCCTCCACCGGCTCCAGAACTGGTCCGCTAGGAATTGGATTCTTCTCCATCTCTTTCTTGCAAATACGTAAATCATGTGAGGGGCTACATGCCACAGGCACTACTCATAATGAGGAGTGTCCCCCCAAGTTGTTATTTGCTATTGATTTTAGGCTGATAACCAATTAGCTGGCTTTATTCTCACGTATACATGAAATTGTATTTGACTAGTTCTCTGCTCATGTTAGCGTATGCTATGGCGCAAGAAAATGTGCCACCCTTGGGATATTAATTTTGGAATACATTTTATGACATCCGTGTCGTGATCAGTAGCACTGCCATGGCGAGGGAGGCCCCAGTGAATGTTTATACATCGTTGGCAATAATTGCCATCATAACATGATATTTATTAAATAAGCTGATGTCATTTCCAGGTAAAACCACTGCAGTAAGTAAAACTTATATTTTGAATAGTGGATGGATCGAATTAAAGCAGCGGTATTTAACGGGGAGGTAAGTCGGGGTAATTCGGGCATTTTCGAAGTATGAAGTTTTCAGTAAGTAATTCAGCATGATTACGCTCTTGTAGGATGGTGCATTGAAAATATGTGTTGTGAAAATACATATAAGAAGATAACAATGTATCATACTGAAAGAAAGAAGGCAACCTTGAAACACAGGCTAATGAGACATCCAATGTTCTGCAACGCCACGAGAAGAGAACAAAGCTTGGTATCCGCTTGCTGGTGATATCACGCCGCACATACTTTCCATGGGAGAGACCATTCTTGGATATTTCCCACTTTTGGACCACTGTGACAAGAATGAACGAACAGTGATACTTTTTCAGTGGATAAAGGAGTTGTCGAAAACGAAAGACGAGGTCCTTGGCCCGCGAGAAAATCGCACACTGAAACAAGATTTTCATGATCCTGACCTGGTAACTTTCTGACAACAGTCTAGCGGTGAATACCCAATTCGTTCTGACAGAGCTCTTACAGGCCTTATCCGAATGAATGAATGAATGCTTATCAAAACGAATTTCAACCTCACACATATACACCTGTACTTTCATCTGTGAAGTTTTGCTTTTCATAAGTTTGATCTTATTTTAATAAACTATTAAAAATACCAATTACTAAACGAGTTTGTTATTTAAAAATGGAGGGTAATTACGGTTTTATTGGCTCGCTCAAGGGGTAACAGAGTCAAAAAGGTTAAATATTGCTGATTTAAAGGGTTAAATATCGCTGATTTAATGGGTCATCCGTTAACCCTGAGGGGTGGGTGTGGAGGAGGTGTGCGTGGGAAGAAGGTGTGAGTGGGGAAGAGTGTGTGGGTGGGCGGTGGATGTGTAGGGAGAGGATGTGAATGGGAGGGTGTGTGGGTAGGCGGTGGATGTGTAGGGAGAGGGTGTGAATGGAGAAGACTGTGGTCAAATAATGTTAACAGTCTTGCTAACGTTTATGTGAAAACAGTAGTCATTTAATACTAGGTATATTAATAGTGTTGTTCATGTGAAAATGGCATGCTATATTTGTTTAATATTGTCAATGTTGCATTATTATGTTTTCATTATAATGTAAGCAGTATTATAAAAGAGTTAATAGAATAATTTATGTCCAGTATATGAAGTGTCACCGTTTGTGAACATGTATATTTTGATGTCTTAAGCAAGTATGCATGACACTGTACAGCTGCGCATATTTACATTTATTAAAGGTACGGGTTATCCACGTGATATGCTATAATTTGTATTACAGAAACCATTCGACTTTCAACGTGGTGTGCATTTCATAGGTACAGTTGTTCCTGATTTATTGTTACTTTCCGATGTACGCGCAACAATTTGTTTTCTCTATGTTGATGTACCCGTGCATTGTGGAATTGTGCACTCTGGGAAATGTTGGAGTGAATGAAGAAAAATTCGAATACATTAATAAAAATGCGTTGACGTATACCATTTGCTAATTACTGTACAATTTTTTTATAATGTGAAAAATTTGTTACTTTTCGTTGGATATTTAAAATGGTAAACCTCATACTCTTTATAAAATATACACATGTTGGAATGTATACTTCTCAATCGAGTGGAAACTACTTTTGTAAAGGTAGAACTGACGATCAAAGATGGAAAGATGACGAGCTAAGTATTACTAAATGAGGGGCTTCCAGAGAAGGTCAACTACATAAAGTAGATTGGCTCCTTGCTTAATTATATAACAAGGAAAGACACAAATAGAAGAAATGCACTCACTAAACGTAATAGCATGTAGCATTCATTACGCACTCGCACGCAAACTAAGGCAGCGTCCGTTGCTCATAGCAGAAGATTGTGTTCTTTTTGATTAGTGCGATGCGGGCTGAATTAACAATCCAGCAACTCTTCCGAAACATAAACTATCATTTGTTGATCACATCATCAGAGAAGATGAAATAACACAAGATTCATTAGAATGAATTAATGGTTGATTAATACAGAGGCAAGAGACACATAGACAACTACACAGCATAGATAGGTAGGGGTGGATCCAAAAAAGGTAGTCGGGGGGGGGGGGTCAAAACCGCCAATTGCACCCCCCCTTTTGAGTCTGATTAAAATCACTGGCGGCCGAACCAAATTTATATTGGATCTCACGCACGACTGCGCTGTCGGGTCCCGACATTGGAAGACGAGGGGGTGCTGTTGAAGATTTTCCACCGGAGCTTCACCACCGCTCCGCTCCGCCACTCCGTCATCGTGCCCCATAGGCCCCCTGTATAATAATAATAATTTATTTCTTATATAGCGCCCCATCCAAATAATTGTTCTGGGGCGTTTTACAATGGTTAATGCAAATAAATAAATAAATAACATCATACGATATATAGTATAAAAATATTATACAATTATTACTACTAAATAAAATCCACTATACTGTCTTATAATATATAAATAAGCACAATTATGTTTAATGTTCCCTATCCACAGGTATCCGCCTATGGATAGGGAACATTAAGCAAATAAGACCGGCACAACATAGATAGTGGTGGAAATCCATGATAGCCACATTTTCTGAGACAAGATGGCGTCACATGATGAGATGGATTCAAGTTTTAGATACAAGCAAAATACGAAGTAAGAGCTTGATGGATGCTGCACGAGAATACTGACGAATGTTCGCGAAGTTCACAAACTGCAACACCGAACAAACACAAAACGTTATGAGGGTGTGATTGCAGTTACATACGGGTAAGGGAATCCACTGAATTTTGAGGACAGTACTGCATACACGATGTCTGAATTGCTTTAAAAACCATCATGTGGCAACCCCTATTTAGAAGAACAAATCAATTAAGGCGTGTTTTTTTTATTTGCGCAATTTGCAGATTGCGTTTAGCAATGTACACCAATATTCGCGTTGGCATTACCAGGCTATTTGTCAGTAAACAAGTCTTCACGATTGTACACTGATAATATTCTGTGTATACGTTTATTTGATAAATAAACGGTTTGCATGGTCCTTGTCGTGTCTTATCTGCAAAAGTTGTCACATGCATATACAACCATGGGAGTGCATATTTAAACACACTGTTTAAATATGCAATCCCTTGTTGTTTATGTTAATATTTGTGTCATTTGACATTTAAAGCGAGGTTGTCTGTTCCGTGAAACAGAATCAAATAGGGTTGGTAATTATCAGCATTACGTTTGCTAAATAAGTTGCGATTGGTGTCACTTTGTGATCAGCAGTGTGGGAACTAGCCAATTTCAAAGGTACTTCCGAGTTTGTACACACTTGTGCAGTGAGTGTCAGTAATAGGGTTGTTTACAATACAAGTTGAATGTTTTGTTTACAATTTGAACATTTTGTGAGCGCAACATTAAAATTGCTGGCAGTTTTAGGCATATTCAACACAAGTTTGAGTGAACTGTATGCAATCAACATAATTTATTTTAGTTGAATTGGTCGCACTACCATAGGGAAGATAGTCCCAAATACTTGTGCAGCTATATATCTTGCATTGAAGGATAAGTACCTAAAGGTGAGAGAGATACATGTGGGAACGATGAAAACATATTTAAACTCAGAGTTGTAGGTTGCATGTGCTAGTAACTTGGTAAACTGTCCCACAAACAATTGTCACTAATCTGGAACTGCAACAACCGGTTTGGGTTTGGAATATAGTTGTACGAAAACATTACGTAAAAAATTCAAAACTCCATAATCAAATTAAATAGGAACAACATTTTAACAAAAACAGAAAAGTATGATTTATTAAAACACGTTTACATTGATTAATAAATTCCATCAATAAACTGAAAATTGATTACATTTCTTCAAGAAGAACCATAAAGTTGTTGCTTTAATAAAAGTTGTCTCCAAATATCAATCACAGAGACTTGCAAACACTTTAAAACAAATTAATACAAACTTAATGCTACTGCCATATTGTTCAACTGTGATCATTTCCAAACACTTGGTATCTATCAGGCATGGGTTAATATCAATTTAAATTGTTAACTGGATTTACACAACTCTGACCACTCCAAATGAGTGAATACCAAGAAATTACCTTTTTTACTTTCTTATATTTCCAGAAATGTGATACTAACGTATTTTAATAAATTACCTCTACCAAAGGGTTACTTATATATACAAATTCACAAGTAATCATAATTAAATTAGCTAAGTAATTGTCCATGCCTGGTACACACCAAATGCACTCTCCCACAAGTCAGTTACTCATCTTGGAGAGCCTCCAGCTGGCACTCTCTTACCATCTGCATCATCTTAATTTTAAGTAACTTCCTCTTCTTCTCATCTTTGATATCATCGATCTGCTGTTTCAAATGTTTAGCCCATAACAAAGTCGGATTATTTCCTTCTTCTTTTGCCTCCTTTCTTCTATTCTCACGTCGCACTTGATTTCCATGCAAGTACTCTGTTAAGGAGCTCATGAATGATGCTGCAGATACATCATCCTTTCTTTTCTTTCCCTTGACACCCTCCCCCCATTCTTTGGACCCTGCCACGGCCCCTGCACTGCAACAATGTCATTATCACCACCTACGTTGTTATCATTTAGCAAGTCATCAATGTCATCGTGTAACATTATTTCAAGGTGCTCATTGTAGTCTCCGTCCAGGCTTTGTAGCGTGTCCTGTGTTTCCAACATTCTGTGCATATCATACTAAAATAAATAAATATACAAACTTGGAACTAATCAGTTTTGTTTCATGAATATATGTGTGTATGCATGTGTGTTCAGGTTCCAAACTCTCAGCATGAATGGGAGAACATTGATGAACGCTTAAATGCAAATTGCAATTGCAAAGTGGCAGTTTCCCAATTGCATTGGCGCAATTGATGGGAAATACATTGCTTTGAAAGCCCCACCAAACAGCTGTTCAACCTACTACAATTATAAGCTATTTCACAGCATCATTCTCATGGCTATAGTAGATGCTCATTACAAGATCATCATGTTTGATGTTGGGGTTAAAGGTCGCCACAGTGACGCAGGTGTGTTTGCCAATTCAGCCATGTCTTCTGCTTTGGAAGACAACACGCTGCACAGAAAAAGCACTGCAAGGACGGGACGCAACCACACCTCACCTTATTGTTGGAGATGAGGCATTCCCTCTGAAACCCCACGTGATGAAGCCTTACCCGGCGAAAGGATTAACGGAAGAGCAACGATTATTCAACTATCGCCTTAGTCGTGCACGGCGAGTGTCAGAAAATTGCTTCGGTATTTTGGTTAATTAAAAAAACAACCGAGTACTCTGAAGGGATATGAACACCAAACGAAAACGTATCACTATCAGTCTGACACTCGGCCACACTATTTGGATTACAGTGGTTTGGCGGCTACTTGTCTACTCGGCCGACGCGCACGACATCGTGTTATCGATCCATGCCATGGACATGGTGTTTAGTTGAATTAATTCTTCCTTGGTATTTTTATGTTTTGTTTTTTAAGCCTGTTGTTTTTTTGCCACCTAGGATTAATCACAGAGTCAAGGGTTAAGACGTTCAGTGGGCGTGGTTATAATATAAATCGCCATCATCGGGCCGGCATCGTTCATTTATTTATCAATAATACGCAGTGCACGACAATAACGATGTGGAATAACTGAAACCATCATACCTAGCATCAAGACTTTAATGCAAGAATGTCGTTTAGTGGAATAAATCATTTTTATGAATCTATTATAGCCTACAGGTTTCGTCAACTATAACAAGACTACTTTGTCTGGGATTTCGCCGGGAAGTGAACTGTGTCAAAAGACAAAACTGTGTTTTGCTTACCTGACAACATTATGTTTGTAGACACATTGACTGCCACTTGGATAGAGGTGTACACTGCAGCGCGAACGTTCCTGTTTCTATATTCATTACATTCAACGTTCGATAGGCATTGATGTCCATGATACAAATCAATCAAAGTTTCCGAATCCGCTCTCAACAAACGCACAGACATTTTCGTATTTTCCGCCATCTTTTTCAGAGGTCAACCTACTGATCTCTGATTGGTTTATGATTGGTCACGCCCACATTTGGCCCGATTGAATCGTAACAAATATAGAACCCCTCCTAATTTCGAATCATACGAGTGACTCGGATGCGATTGACTCGGCCTGACAAGCACACGATACGATTTCATCGTTTACGTGGTAATCGGACGGTTTCATCCGAGACAATAGTACCGTATATCGCCGCCTTAAAGACGGCTACAGACGTTACGAGACAATCGCACCGATTGACTCGTACGAATGACTCGGCAGAGTCAATCGGTTCGATTGAATCATACAAATAAACACACGTTACGATCGGCCGTATTCCGTCGGCGATCGGGCTAGTGCGATGGTAGGGATAGTGGCTGGTTTGATATTTCGTGTAACTTCTTTGGACGATGCTGTAATATCACCTATGACCACAATTATTATTTTAATTAATTATTTTGACTTGTCATGCAAACAATTTTACATAGTACATTTTTAAAAGAACGAGACTGATGGCACTTACGTTACGAATTCAGCCGGCAGCGTTAATTTTAAGTCATACATATAGTGTTTAATAATGATTATTTAATATATTGTTATAATATTTGTACCTGCACATTTATGAGAGGGGTTAATTACATTAATCTTTGGAAGGTTTCAGCTCGATCAAGGTTGAAAATATCCATGTTTTTATCTTTATTGTGTAGTGGTAACAAAACGTTACAACCAACGTAACTACTTACTTAATAATAATAAGGTAACCTCATTTGTGCCTAAATCCTTGGAAACCAAACACTGAGGTGTTTCAAAACAAAAGAGTTAGTCAATTTCAAAATCGGCAGGCAGTATTCAAGTTGGCAACAGACGGATGGATATGCCACGGAGCTAGGGTGGAAAAACAAGATTTTAAAAGTTGGTCTTTATATGACGGCGGAATTGTGTATTTTTTCCAACTGATCTAACACAAAGAGGGAGCATATATGTATATATATATATATATATACATATACATATATATATTTAACAAGATTTAACAAGATTGCCACCCAGAGAATTAACTCTAGGTGGCAGGTGGACAAGGAAGCCCTTTGGCTAATCGAGAGTCCGACCCTTTTATCTATGTGTATCCCGCCCGTCTGAGGTATGTGTCGATTTTATTTTTAAACATATTTCCGCTACTAGCACCCACACAATCAGCAGATAATCTGTTCCATTTATTTACAGTCCTTTGTGAAAATGAAAACTTTCTTATATCTAATCTACTCTACTCTTTTGCTAATGTAACTACATGTCCTCTAGTCCTTCCATCTTTCTTAACTGAAAAAAATATTTCTATCAATATTTTCATAACCATTCAATATTGTAAATACTTCTATCTGATCTCCTCTCAATCTCCTGGTCTCTAGTGTTGTTAAACCGCATTTTTAGGCGTATTTCGTAACTAAGATCCCTCAGTTTTGGTATCATTTTAGTTCCTATCCTCTGCACTCTTTCTAGCATATCTATGTCCTTCCTGCGATATGGCCTCCACGCTTGAATACAATATTCTAAATGAGGCCTAACTATTGTTTTGTACAGCGGTATTATTAGCTCTTTTTCCTTATACGTTATGTTTCGCCTAATTAATCCAAGGATTTGATTTCCCTTTGAAGCTGCAATTCCGCACTGCTCTGAAACCTTCATATCAGCACTAATGGTTAACCCTAAGTCCTTTTCTTTTACAGTAGTACTTAGTACAGTACCCCCCATTGTATATTCTACCTCTTTGTTCCCATGTCCTGTGTGGAGGCATTTACATTTCCCAAAATTGAACAGCATTTGCCACTTTTCAGACCATTTGATCAACCTGTCAAGATCATCTTGTAAATGCTGTCTATCTCCATCACTTTTAATCCTTCTAAACACTTTTGTATCATCCGCAAATTTCAACACCTTGCTTGTTATTTCATCATCCAAATCGTTGATATATATTAAGAATAATATAGGTCCTAATACTGATCCCTGTGGTACCCCACTCAATACCGATTTCCAGTTTGAAGCCTCCCCATCAACTACTACACATTGTCTTCTGTCAATCAGCCATTGTTCTATCCAGTTTATTATACCATTTCCTATGCCATGGGCCTTTAGTTTCAGCAGTAATGTTTGATGTGGTACTTTGTCGAAAGCTTTTTGAAAATCTAAGTCGACGATATCTACTGGTGATCCCTCATCTACCCACTTAGTGATGTCTTCCAAAAACATAACATATTTGTTAAGCATGACCTCGCTTTAAAAAAACCATGATGAGATGGGTTTATCAAGTTTTGTTTAACAAGAAAATCCACCATGTGATCTTTAATTTGTCTTTCTAATAATTTGCAAATAACTGATGTTAAACTGGTCTATAGTTCTCTGACTTGTTTCTCGAACCTTTTTTAAATAACGGTATAATGTTTGCCTCTTTTCATTCTAAAGGAACCACTCCCTCTTCTAATGACAAATTGAAAACTGTTGCAAGCGGTACGCTAATTTGTTCTACAATTTCCAGTAGTAGTTTGGGCGGAATCCCATCCACTCCAGGTGATTTATTATCCTTCATAGCCCTTATTTTCTTAGCTACCATTTCTGGGGTTACAATTAATTGTCCTAAATAGTCTGAATCTGCCCCCTTGAACTTAACCTCTGGTACTGGCAGTGACCTAATATTTTCTCTGGTAAACACTTAACTAAAGTACTCATTCAGGTCTTCTGCCATTACGAATCCCTCTGATATTATATTTCCAGCACTATCTTCTAGAGGACCGACCTTATCTTGAACTTTCTGTTTGCTTCGAGCATACGCATAAAAACTCTTGCTGTCATGTTTTATATTACTAGCTAATTGTTGTTCATAGCTTCTCTTTGAATTTCTAATTTCAGCTGTAGCTTGGTTAAGTGCTTCTTTATAACTGTTGTAGTCTTAATCATTTCCAGTACATCTATATTACTTTTTACCGTTTCCCTTGTTTTTTGAAGAGTACAAATTTATCGACTATGCACTAAATTTCACTCTTTAATATATTCCAGCATTCTGTTGCTGTCTTATTTTTCAGTATGTTATCCCAGTCTATCTTTGCTAAATATATATATATACATTGTGTGTGTGTATATATATATATATACATATATATATTTGATGTTGGTTCATTATTATTGCATTGAATTTTTCTACTATAGTACAAACTAATAAAACAACACATATTTTATTACACAATAAGCTGTTCAATACATGCCATACCTTCAAATAATTAGTATAATAAATAATTATTAAAATTGCAAACACAACAACAAGGAGGCACATCATACATATTTCTCTCAGGAATAAATGTCTCAGGAGGGTTACAGTTTGATGACCAAATTATTATTGTTATTGTATTCCAATATGTGGTAATACAAAGTAAACCCTTTTTATGGTCACCTTGATAACACAGCCTCCTTTCAATTATGATTTGCCTAGGAGAGTCCTAAACTATTTATGTGTTAAGCATTAAGCCACACTGCAATTACTACATAAAGACTATTCCTACACAAAGTAGTAACAAAATAGTAGTGAAACATATTGTTGCAATACATAAAGTATTTAACAATAACATGTAAAACATATAGTTACAATATTTGAAAATGTAAAATCAAATCAAAGGCAAGTAATAAAGAAGACAATTCCCCTTGATGCACAACATATCACAGAATGAAATATCACAGGGCCTGACCCAGTTTTACAATACGTTCTGACACTTTCAGTTATCCTTCAACACATTACCAGGCAGTCTGCACCACAGTGGTAGGAACAATGGACTCCTACCACAACTATAAGGATACCTAATATAACGAACATCCACTTAGTTACGAGAGCTTGAACTATAATATATAATCATTGACACAGGGAACATTAGATATACATACATACATATATATATATTATATATATATATATACATATTATATATATACATATATATATATATATATAAATAGATATATATATATATATATACTGAAATGTTTGATAAAGTTCCAGTGTCATCCTTATCACAAGAGGTCATACAATAACAGTTTAATATTACAAAGTCATGTTAATGCTAGAAACGTATGCAGAAATATACATACCCCACAGTTTCAGAAATAATGTTGCATTATTTTATTTTAACATAGCATCTTATAATAATATATCTCAAGTGAGCAGCAGTACATAAATAAATGTCCACACCAAAATCAATCCTTGTGGCTTGAATCGATGACACAAAGTCTTCATGCAAGATATACTGCATGACGTTGATTGTAATCTTGGTCATGTTCACCTTTTCTGAAAAAAGGCAAACAAAATGTATGTTCAGTATACATTTTTTATTAAAAAGTTATATGCATTTATGTCGATTTAATCATAAATCACACAATGTTGTGGCTTCAAAAAACTGACTTACAATAATCCTAACCCAAAAATAGCAATTACTTAAACGGTTGAGTGCAAACAAATTGTTGAATATTGTTTTAAGAAAATATTACAAGATTGTCATCTATATCAGTATGTCAACAAGAGTCAAGATCCAGATAGCATATTGACAAGGACACCACAGGCACAGGCTTAATTTTCAACAATGTATCATCTGCTCAAACACTTAGAGGCTTAGTAGTACCAGCCAAGGCCTATATCTCAATATTTGTTTACAAAAAATGTCACACTAGTTACAGAAACGCTAACACAGCCAGTAAATAGTATTAATGTTTCCATTATATGCGTGAATGAGAACAAGTGAACTATGAAGTTTACTAGTTCCCGAAATTCCGTGGCATCTTGCTATCTACTGTCGTGTTTCTCAAATCAACAACGTTTGTACTGGATGATGACATGCCAACCAGGCTTATTATTAGAAAGTGTAGCCCTAAACTTTCACCGAAGCTGGCTAACGGAAAACAAAAACGACTCAATACCAAGTCCAACGCCAAGCCCACAAGCACAAAAGAGGGGACACGCAACGATAGTGACAGTCAATAGGCCTATAATTTAGTATGAAGTCGAATATAAAACACGAAAATTACGTTTTTTTAAATGCCACTGCCGCCGCATCAACATTTAAAAAGGCCTAGATTCTAGTATAATGTCATGGTTGGTCAATATCACCGAACGTTCGATGGAATCGTAACAAATATAAAACCCGTCCTAATTTCGAATCGTACGAGCAACTCGGATGCGATTTCATCGTTGACGAGGTAATCGGACGGTTTCATCCGAGACAATCGGATCATGTATCGCCGCCTTAAGGGAATGTGTTGATCGATGAAAAACGTATACAATCGTGTTTTACGCGTCGTTAATCATTAGTAACGAGTCAAATTGCCGACCGTGATATAATAAATAGCATGACCTGCTTCTATAAAACTCGCCAAATAAACTGATGACTGATCATTATATACAAAAAGTGTTACAGGGGTGGCTTAAAGCTCCCTATGTTGTTGTCTGGGTTCGTACAGAGATGGAGAGACGGCGTTGTGTGAAACACGTTTTATTTTAGCAACATGGCGTGATCATCATGCTAAACATTATTGGACCTTATTCAGCGTTCTACCGAATCGTCCCATATGATACAAGTCCAATGTGGGGTAACTCTACACCTGCCTCAGAGTTCGCATTCACATGCCGAACTATACTGTCATGTTCACCTGCAAACATGTCTTTAGACAATGATGGTGAACTTCAGTGACTATAAGTTCAAACGTTTAGGCGGCTTTATAGCTCTTCCTGATCTGGTCACTGTCACACATGGAGAGGCCATGTCTCTGGTTAGGCTAGTGTCGGTGTGCCGTGGTGATGATCGCATCGTCTCCGTAGTAGGTGTGCGCGATCAGCTTTTACTCACATCTGGGATGCAGGGTGGCTGTGGCCCTCTGACCGAACTGGTCATCGCATGTTGTTCGTCCGGAGTGGGAACTCTCCTGTTAATTCGCACCGTGCCGTATTCGGTTCTCACGAGATACGACCTAGGGTGATGTGTCTGTCTCAGTATCCTGCCCTGTCGTTCCTGATCCCTATCCCATACTTGGTCACCTGGCTGTAGGTCAGGAAGTTCCTGTGTCCTATGTCGGTTGTTGTAGGTGTGTTTGGTTGGATCTGTAGATGTCCTGTTTGGTTCGGACCTTCTCTCTGTCACCGGTCTGTACACTTGGCTGGAGTGTGCTTGGGAGTGTTGGCAGTTGTGTTCGTAACCTTCTTCCCATCAGTAGTTCAGCTGAGGATAGCCCATTTAACGGAGTTGACCGTTATGTGATAAGAGCCAGGTAATGGTCTTCGTTCTTCCTGAGCAACCCTTTCACTGTACGGACAACTCTCTCCGCCTCTCCATTGGCTTGCGGATATCGCGGTGAACTCGTTGTGTGAATGAACCCATGTGTTGCTGCGAACTGTCGAAATGCATCAGCACTGAATTGAGGCCCGTTGTCTGACATGATAACATCTGGGATGCCGTGAACGGCAAACAGTTCCTTCAGCGTTGTGATGACACTTTCTGACGTTTGGTCGAGAAGCTGCTTGATCTCAATCCATCTCGAGTAATAGTCAATGGGAGACTTTCAAATATGGCGGATTACGCATGCAACTGACGCCAGGGGCGCTAGATACCGGTCCTTCCGGTTTTGGACAGCCACGTTGTTTATTTGGTCACGCTTGCTAAGCAAACATAAAGCCACTTGAATCTGCGTTCATCTGGCGCGATGCCTACTTGCTGCTGTGTTAACGGTTGTCACAATAGAAGGAGCATCAGTTTCCTAAAGGCAGGGCCAGGTGCAAGGCGTGGGTAATTGCCATTCGTCGAGTTGAGGACAAAAAGGGACAGTTGTAGTGGCCTTCCGAGAGCAGTGTTGTTTGCCGTGAACACTTCAAACAAGATGATTACGTTCAGCTGACCTTTTCTGGCAAGTATATAAATCAGTAATAAATCAACAATAAATGTCTTATATAATCATTCCGGTACATATTTTGGTAATAAAATAATAATTTTAGTTATCTTGACCCGGTCACTGACACAGTGACAGTGGTAGCAAGGAATGTTCATAAAATTGCTTACGTTGTTACAAAATTGAAAAATACAATTGTACACAATGAAATGAAATAACTTTAATAAGTAATAACTGAAACAACAGACTTACACTAGAGTGTGTTACTGTGAATGCCTTCATAGTGGTATGCCCTATTATAAATAATGAATAAATAAATTGGTAGGAATTAACTGAAGGTTATATGAAGCTAATATTTAAAAAATTCTCAGTTTGTTCAACGGAACCACATCCATTTTTCAAGTCATACACCGCTTAGACAAAAGTTGAAGGATGATGCCACGCCAAGTGTGTTCTGGTGGACCACAGCACCATCACCATGCAGTGAGGAGAGGGGAGAGAGAGCTGTTTGCCGTGCCAAAAAGCGCCTTTTGGAAAGTGAAGTCAGCGATGATCAGGATGGAGGCATTGTGTTTTTTGAACCAGAGGAAATAGACCTAAACACAGGCAACTTTGAGGAAGTTTGCATGCCTGAGGAAATAGTGTCACACTCCGTAGATAGGCATGTTCAGGCTACTGTTGAATTGTCTGATAAGAACACACAAACTGTTAACCCTGTACCAGAAAATATAGAAGTAGTTGTAGTAAAAGCAAAGACAATAGATGCTTTTGTAAATGATCCGGAAGATATGCAGTTCTATACTGGTTTAGATAGTGTTCTGATTTTTAATGGTGTCCTTGCATCTCTAGGACCAGCAACTTACAAACGAATATCTCTATTCGTCACCTAATTTGGATATCAGAAACCAACTGTTTCTCACTTTAATCAAGCTAAGGGTGTACACAACCAATTTTCAACTTAGCCGAATGTTTGACGTAACACAGCTGGAGGTGTATAATAGTTTCGTTACATGGGTGAAATTTATGTCTAAGCAGTGGAGGAAAATTAACATATGGCCTGAAAGGGACACTATTCGGCACTTTTCTCCGACTGATTTTAAAGCAAAATTTCTAACAACTCGGGCAATTTGTGATGGAACTGAATGCCCAGTTAAGAAGCCTGCAGCTGCTGCCGCCCAACAAGCAACCACCTTTACTTACAAGAACAGAAATACAGCGAAGGTGTTTGTTGGAGTGACACCTGCTGGGCATGTTTCCTATGTTTCTCCAGCTTATGGTGGATCTGCAAGTGACATACAAATTGTTGAAAGAAGCAACCTTACCAGAATTGTAGACCAGGATGACTCGATCATGGCAGATAAGGGTTTTGATGTGCAAGACATGTTTGCAACCATGAATGTAACTGTGAACATCCCCACATTTTTTAGAAAAAAAGAACAAGATGTCAGGAGAGAGTTCTAAGAGACAGAACAATTTCAAGCAAATGGGTACATGTCGAACGCATCATAGGCCTTGCAAAATCCTTAAAAATCCAATGAATCACACAGAGTCAATTCTTGCTTCAGAAATTATATTCATTTGTTTCATGCTAAAAAATTTCAGGAAAAGCATTGTGTCAAGCAATGCATAGACAGATACTAACTTAATGCTAGTATGCACTGTAAAATGGTACATTTTACCACCTTTTTAGTTTTAATCATATGGCTTGACAAGTTATAATGAGGTGTTTTATGTCAAATATATTCCAGACGTATACTGACTTTGTTGTATGTTTCAACAATATATACATTTAGTGTCTATTTTACCATTGTTAAATTCTGTACATGTGATTAATGCTCATGAAGGGTCTACATAATTAATTCACATAATTAAATGAACTGTCAGAACATGTTCAAAATTGTTGTGTTTACTTCTTGAATTTGATGTTTATTTACAACTTATAGAGAAATTTGTCTAAGACAGCACTACGAAAGTATTTATTTATTTGCTGGTGAACTGTTCATCTCTATGAATGGTGACAACTGTGTAGCCTTTGCGTGAACACACCACAAAGTCACACCACTGTCGACCTGTGCACATCATTGCACCCATTATCTGGTACATATAGATGTGGTTGGCCTTGAGAGCTAACTGTCCATCTACCAGATGGAGGTATGGCACTGAAAGTGGTGACACAGTTTGGTCCCTAGCTGTGTATGGACACTTGACCTCAACCAAGCCATCATCACCCACCAGTCCATCTGGAGAACATGCAAGACAAGCAGCATTTCTACACACAACAATGCCACTACTTCTGACCACCACCTTTTTGTTTGACATGTATTCTTTCAGTGCAGTGCCCTCATATTTTTCCCATGTTTGATTGCTTCAGTGTTGAGGTGTTTGTACTGTGTGAATGATTGTGCTAGCTTTGTGACGTTTGTTTCTTGTGTGGCTGTACATATGCGACCAAAGTTGCTTGAATGCAGACGCATGGTCCTTTTCTCCCTTCACGCCCTGTTTGTGCTCTATCCCCTGGTTTCAGCTTCAATCTGGCTAACCTGTTCACCTGAAATTGTTGTGATATTTAAGTGTTCTAGAATATAGGTTTCGTGGTCTTTTTCTAGGTAGTGGTGGTCATGTACAACAGCATGGATATTGGCAAGGGGGTACATTTTCAGCATCGACATGTCTGGCACATTCATATTTACAATCACATTCCTAAATAGATTTTCATATTCCGCATCAGGCATGTCATCTGCTGGAGATGGATGTAGATCCAACACTAGCTGAATACTGTCACTAGGGCGCAAGTTTAAATTTGCCATCTTCACTGGCGAGCCTGTGTGCTTTTTCACGTGGTGAAACGTTTGCAACCTCTGGGTGCAGGTCTCAGAACTTACGATTCCCTTTGCGGCCTTTGTCAACGCATACAGAACCACACATACGTGTTTGCAATGGGCCTCTGGGCCCATCCCTGCCCCACACTCACACTGACTCTCCTGTACAATGCCACAAACATCAAGCTTAATATCTACAACGTAGATGGTAGACTTTTTCATTTCGGCACACACTCGGTCACATATAAAGGTATCTGTGCCACTTTTGGCTGCTCGAATTGAGCGAAGAAACCTAGAATTGTACATATCCTGTGGCTTTGACGAGATGTCAGAATCGAACAGTTGCATGTACACAGCAACTGAGTCCTCAGTCACAGATGGGAGCTGAAAGATAAAGACATTATTTATAGTGATGGTGGTAGTAGTAAATTAAATCATGTAAACAATATATATGACACTGGCTGTGGTTCTGTATAATGAAGCCATAGCTTGCCCCTAGTTTATGGCTACTGGTAGTGCCATAAAATGAGCAGGCTGTATGTAACATTTCATAGTACAGGTACACACATCATTGCACTATTAGCAACCTCTCTTGCTTAACATAAACCAACGTCCTAGTATAGACTGATGATTTATTTCACTGCCAGGATTCAAAACTATTTTAGCAAGAAGACTACAATTGTACTGGACATCTCACAACTTCCCATACTAACAAATTGTACTGCACTGTACTGTCAATAAAATGTACACAAAGATAATACATACGGCACTGTCACTGTTGATGTCTCGATACAACAGGATATCTGGAGTTAACATGGTAAATTAATCCACTGCGGGTTCTTGACCAAAGTCTTTGTTGAGAGCATATGCTTCAAGCCTGTAAAATTGCAACACCATAAATAGTATTCGTAACGTTAGACATAACATAAGAAATACACAAGCAAAATCATGTTTAATAATAGTAAGCCATACCATGTGTCTGCAACCGCCTGCACAACAGATGACAAATTGAGTACCGAGTTATGTTTCAGAATATGGCCCATTCACCATATTAATTTAATGTTAATGCTGTGTAAGCAGTTAGAATAACTCACAATAAAAACACATTTCCATATCAGGCAAACCAGAGTACATTTGGTGTAGTCATTATAATAGCGTGATACAAGTATACCTATTATCGCCCACACATACCTTCTTCTTCTTCTTCTTCTTCTTCTTCTTCGCCGTCTTGTGGTTACTTCTATCCAGAAGAATATTCCACAGTTTGTTGCACATGCGCGGTTTAAAAGGGTTGATAAAAACAGGGTTGATAAAAACAGTGTTTATTTTTTTATTCTTTTTTTAGAGGGTGTGTCTAGGTAGTATTTTTTACCCAGACCTCAACTGCCGCTTTGAAGGCTATGAGGGTGCTGGCCGAGGACGCTTTGTC
This sequence comes from Paraescarpia echinospica, assembly GCA_020002185.1. NCBI lineage: Eukaryota > Metazoa > Annelida > Polychaeta > Sabellida > Siboglinidae > Paraescarpia > Paraescarpia echinospica. The sequence goes on from CM034536.1 coordinate 48,517,997, forward strand.
GGGGATCTTGTTCCATAAACGGATGGCTGAGGGGAAGAAAAAGTGGAGGTGCGTGTTTGTTCTGGAGTGAGGCAGGAGGCGCTTGTTGGGCTGTCCCCTGGTGACACGGTTGTTTGTTGTCAGTGTGCCCTCAGTTGGCGTGATGTACACAAGTCCACTCTTTATCTTGTACATAAAGGTGGTCTTGTTGACAGTTCTTCTTTTTTGGAGGGTCTGTAGTTGTAGTCTGTTTACAAGTTCTCTGGCGCTGGTATAGTAGTTAAAATCATGGTAGATTCTCCTCGCGGCACGGCGCTGGACAGCTTCGATGGTGTTTACCAGGTGTTGCTGGTGGGGATCCCACACAATAGAGGCGTACTCCAACACGGGGCGGACCAGTCCTTTGTAGCAATGTGAGTACACCTGTGGAGGGCACCCTTTAAGGTTTCTCTATATGAAAGCACTTGTACGGTTTGCCTTTGCAGTGGTGGTCTGTATGTGGTTTCCCCAGTGTAGGCCGGCGGTCAGCTGTACACCTAGGTGTTTGGCGCTGGTGACTCTCTCCAGGGGCTGTTGATGGAGTGAATACGTTGCTATGATGGGCTTGCGCTTCTTAGTGACTGAAAGGACGTAACACTTGGATATATTGAAGCTCATCTGCCATTTCCTCTCCCATTTCTCCAAGGTGTTGAGGTCTTGTTGTAGTTGGTGAGTGTCGGCTGTGCTGTGGATGGTGTGATATAGTATCATGTCATCAGCGCATAGTCTGGCCTTGGTCTTAATGTTGTCGCACAGGTCGTTGATGTAAATGACAAAGAGAGTTGGGCCTAGGACAGATCCTTGTGGCACACCGGAGATCACCTGGCCTGTTGTTGAAGTCTCACCCTCGACGACTACTTGCTGTGTTCGATCACAGAGGAAGCTCCGGATCCAGTCTTGGGTCTTGCCTTGAATGCCATAGTAATTCAGTTTTAGAAGCAGTCGTTTATGGGGTACCTTGTCGAAGGCTTTCGAGAAGTCAAGGAGTATGGTGTTTGTTTGGCCTTTGTTGTCCATCTCTGAAGCCAGGTCATCAATGGTTTGGATCAGCTGGGTCTCGCAGGATCGTCGCTTACGGAATCCGTGTTGCGCGTCCGTTATGATGTTGTGTTGGTCAAGGTGACGGGTGATCTCGGCTCTTACAATGTGTTCCAGCAGCTTGAGCAGATGGAAGTGAGTGAGATGGGCCGGTAATTTGTAGCTTGGTTTCGGTCACCTTTTTTTAATACGGGCTGAACCAAGGCGTGCTTCCAAATCCTGGGAACTTGGCTGGTGTGTAGTGACTTGGTGAAGAGAAGGGTGAGTACAGGAGCAATCTCTTTTGCTACCACCTGAAGGAGGCGGCAGGGGATGTTATCCGGACCAGATGCCTTTCGTGGGTTGAGTTTCTTCAGGAGTTTGAATACCCCGGCGTTGCTGACCTGGATCTCTGGCATCGCCAGGTGAGGGCTGGGTTCTGGAGCAGGCAAGTCATCGATGTTTTCGGTGGTAAAGACTGAGCAGAACTGGTCGTTCAGTATGTTGGCTTTGTTCTTGCTGTCATTTGTGGTCAGACCATTTTTCCTTAGAAGGGCTACTCCGACAGTGTCGCATTGCTTACTCTTGATCAGACGCCATAAGTTTTTTGTGGTGTCTTCATTGATGATCTTATTTGTGTACTGCTGGTACGCCTGTCTGTTTGCTCTCCTTGTTTCACGTTTCAGGTGGTTATATCGGTCCCAATCTTTTTTCTTCTTGGTGCTCTTCGCCTTCTTCCATGCTCGATATTTTCTTCTAGATGTTCTCTTCAGGTTGTTGTTTATCCAGGGCTGGTGGAACTTTGTGGAGCACACTTTTGTTGGAACATGCTTGTCCATCATGAGGGTGAGGTGTTCCTGTATTGACTGCCACGTCTGCTCGACAAAGGTTTCTTCGTTTTCTGAGAGGAGTAGACTGAAGGTGAAGGATTTTGTGTCTTCTCTGATGGCTTCGCTGTTAGTCTTTTTCCAGATGCTGACTGTTCTCGGGGCTGGCTTCATCTTCGGTGCTTTCAGGCGACTGTCCGTAAGGATGATGTCGTGATCGCTTAGGCCTGGGATGACGGTAATCCTGGTGATAAGGTTTGGTCTGTTGGTCAGGAACAGGTCGAGAATGGCGTCTCCTCTAGTAGGTTCTTGGTTTGCCTGGTGGAGTCCAAAGTCGTTGACCTTATCCAGGAAGAGGTGGTTTGCAGTTCGGGGGTAGCTGTTTCCTTGTATGTTGTTTGTTTCCCAGTCAATATCAGGAAGGTTTAGATCTCCTCCGATCCAGACAACGTTTTTACTCTTGGGAGAGGCAGTGTCTAGGGCCTACAACAAGTCGGACATCTGGTTTTCGCTGGTTGCTGATGGTGGTCGATACAGGGAGGTCACTATGAGATTTTCATCCCTCTTCTCCATCTGTATCTGGACGGAACCGACTCAGTCTCGGTTGTGGTGGTTTGTTGAATTTCATGGCAGATCAGGTTATTTCTGGTAGCCACGAGGACACCTACGTAGCCATCGTGCCTGTCTTTCCGAAAGACATTGAAGTTCGGTGGGAAGATTTCTGCGTCGGCTATGTCCAGCCTGAGCCACGTTTCTGATCCTAGGATAACATCTGGATTAGTGGTCTGAAGCAGGTTCCAAAATCCTGCCTTCTTTGGCCTCAGGTTCTGAAAGTTGTTTACCAAAGTTCTGAGAGTTTGGTTTGACTTTACCGGTGCTGTAGCCTTACTGAAGTTGGACTAGTCGCCGGAGAGGGTATTGAGTGAGGAGTGTGGTTTCTGTTGGGTAGAGTTGCAGTTCACAGGTGAGGACTGAGACAGGGGATATCCTATATGGGCTGACAGATCGCTTCGGTTCTGGAAGTCAGACAGGGAAGAGGCCCTAGAGATGTCAAGTAGAGATGTCAAGTAGAGAGGAGTGTGTGTTGTGTGCAGTGTCAGCAGAGATGGAAGCAAACAGTTCACTGGAGAAGTTAGGTAGGCCGCAGTTGCAGCACTGCCAAGATATGTCTGACTGTGCGATGTAAGTTTTGTCACTCATGCCTATGCAGAACGCATGGAACCAAGTATTGCAGCTGTCGCATGCGATACCTCTGTCCTTCCATTTCACTGCTCGGGTACAGGTTCCACAGGGAAACTTGGGGGAGCGTGGTCCTGGATTTTGTTCAATGTCCGATGCAATCAGGAGTAGAAGGCATAATGAAGAATTCGTGCATACTTGGGCATTGAGATATGGAATGAAGGAGCTGGTGCCGTCAGTTTGTCGCTGTCCAGGGTTTGAAGCACGAACAGTGAGTCTACGATATCTATTTAGTGAAACTCGTCAATCCTTGGCTGTATCGCTCGTGAGATTCCGCAATACGATGAAGGTGTTGGTGTTTTTACAACGTGAGATATAGGTATGAGCGAACGTAGTAGGATGTCAACGTTTGACGCAAAGCAACTGGGTTGAATGCATTGTTTACATTTTGCCGGATGTACCGGGTTTGTGTACTCGCGCCCAAGGTTCAGCACCCAAAAGTTCTCAGAATCAGTAAAAATCCGCTTAATAGCGTAAGTTATTTCACCAGTTGGTATAGAAATGCTTCAAGGGCTAGTCGAGATGCTAAATACTTGTCAGATCTTGCGTTTAGCTAGCTAATCAGAGATTATAAAATTTCAAATCGTCGCGCGAAAAAAGAAGCGGCCATCTTAAACTATGCGTGCGCAATCGTCAACCAATACCTTTCAACAAGATCCGTTTTTCTTCCGGACAATCTAGCATTCCTGTTTCTCACTCCCCCCTTCAGTTGAGGAATTGTCATTTCTCAAAAATCCTTGCGTGCCATGATATGACAGATGCAGTTATAGTTAAAAATGACACTTGGAACAGACAGGCTATTAGACACTTTGATAGCTGTGGACGGAAACCAGCAACTGGACCGTTAACCCATAGCGCCCCCTGAGGTATTTCACCCGAATTACTGCTTGAAAGTCTCCCATTGCAATGAGATATGCAATTCCATGAAATTCAAAAAGGTCCATGCCAAGCCTCTCCCAGGGACGAGATGGGAACGATGCTGGCAGGAGTGGTTCTTTGGTTTCCGGACGATCTTTCGCACACGTTGAGCACTTAGTAACCATGCCTTCTATGCAGTTGGACAATCCTGGCCACCACACCGATGTGCGAGCCCTGGCGCTACATTTCATTGTGGATGGCCCTGGTGTATGCAGTGTAGTATATTCAAACGCATGGCCCTCGGAATCACGATGCGTTCGTCATACAGTAGGAGATCATCGACTACCGCGAGATGGCTCCTGTTTTCCCAGTACGGTCGTATCAGCGGCAGATGTGGCATGTAAGCTGGTCATCCTAGTGTGCAAAAGGAGTGAGTGTAGCCTCGTTTGGGCTTTTTGCTCCATTTTCTGGGTACTCCTTTACTAGCTGGTCTGACGTTATCGATTTCGCGGGCACTGGAGGGCGTGCTAATTTCCCCTCTTACTACTTCTCTGTCTAGCTTGGGTGCCTCCTGGCGGATAATCTGGACAGCTTGCTCAAGTGTCAAATCTGGTTTTGACTCGATCTGACAGTCCGTTGTCAGCGACGCCTGCGACTATTCTATCGCGGATCAACCCGTCCTTAAGTTCACCATAACTGCAGTTTTCTGCCATTCGGTATAAGTCTTGTATGAAACTGTCGACTGGCTCTGTTGCCGTTTGTCGTCGGGTGTTGAAACGTGCCCTTTCCATGATGGTGTTTCTCCTCACATTGAAATACTGGTCAACGGCAGACTTTACTTCAGCGTACGTTGCCTTAGTTTCATCAATTTTGATCGTGGTCAGAATAGCATCTGCACATTCGCCCATTGCGTATAGCAAAGTATTTACTTGTTCGAGCTGTGAATTCGCTTGTAGTCCTGATGCAACTCGGTAGCGTTCAAATCCTGTTGACCATTTCGCCCATAACTCAGTCTGAGCTGGACCTGTTGCTCCTTCGAATTTCCCTGAAAGGGGAAGTTGCGTCGATTGGCGTACCTCTTCGTTGGCCATGTTCGCGTATCGCTGCCACCATGTGTTGTTGTCTGCGTTCGAACAGAGACGGAGAGACGGCGTTTTATTTTAGCAACATTGCGTGGTCATCACGCAAAGTATCATGGGACCTTATTCAGCGTTCTACCGAATCGTCCCATCTGATACAAGTCCAATGTGGGGTAACTCTACACTCCGCTATGCTAATGGGTAGTTATTAACACTCGTGATCCCAAGAAATCCAACAGAGCCTATAGCGGCACCATCTGTGTGGTTTTATATAAAATGTATTTACTAAAGTTTCAACGTATGAAATAATATTAATTTTACACTGAAAACAAAACTACCGCAGTATATATAAAAGTGCTGATGCATTGTGTTACTTAGTTACTTAGTTACTTACTAACTTACTTTGGTGTGTATTCTTGCTGGGAGTACAGAACATCGACCACTCTCCCGAAGTAACCCATCTTCTTTCTTTATCTTTCGGTGTCTCTCTGTTTCTCAACCTTCCTCTTCTCCTCTTCCCTTGGGAGTTCCAAGTAATTCTTTGCCGTGTGATGTGTGTTGTTGATTTTCTCAGTGTGTGTCACATCCACCTCCATTTATTTTCTTTATTTCATTTTCTACTGATTTAATGTTTTAATACCTAGTAATTGTATAGTTAGTCTTGTTAATTATTCATTCATACGTATTCATTCATATTTTCTATCCATGTTTGCATTAAATCTTATATTATTTGAAAATAACTTTGCATTCTTTATTTTGTTTTCTACTGGCAGTTGTTTGGTTAGTTCCCATATTTTGTGTATATCTTAATATAATCGAGCTTGCGTATGCAGGTTAAGATTTCCCTCTTAGACGGCTTGAACCTTGAGCGCCAAACCTTTAGGGGTTATTCTACGACCCATAGAATAGGACGTGTCCCCTATATCTTTTCAAAATACCCCATATATGTCTTTATGGGGTAAATTAGTTCGTTCCTTTGCGGTTCTGAACTTAAAACGTAACGTGTGCGTAATACAAAAGCGTAATGTGCGCGTAATACGTAACTTAACAATTGCAGGAACCACGCGCGCGAGGCAACAACTTCGGGAAAACAGCTCCTGCGTCATAGACGTGGCATCATGGAGTAGACGCAAACACAATAATGCTTATTAGGTTGGAGTTTACTGGGGGCACCCAAGATAGGTGATTCATTGATTGACTGCCTTCGCAGTACTTCCATATCGGGAAATAGACTGACACATACGAGATATACCATATCGGGAAACAGACTGACACATACAAGATATTCATACTGTGTGACAATCGTTGGTACAAATTCACTGTATGCTGTTCTAATGAATATGTCGGGCTTCACTAGTAGCTTCTATTTCAAAACAATAACCGTATCCACATGTGACCACATCAAACCACAACTATGACCAGATAGTCTCAATAATTACCCCTTCGGGCCGCATGCTATATTGGGCGGCACCGTAAACCGCTGCGATTAACAGGCAGTTACACAAACAGATGTACATGTTTCTTATTCAACCGACTTCGGATATTGTAGCTATTTATAATATTGAACAATTATAAATTTGGACACAAAGGAACGGCATTTGCAATAATCTAAAGTTGAGAAAAAAAAACAGCTTCAAGTTGTCGTCTCTTGCCATGTATATAAAATCAGTTTTATATTTTCTACCAAGGATATCCAGACGGAAATATTTTATCAAATACAATTTGAACAGTAGAAGAGGTACATATATGTCATGTTATGAAATAATTTGGCCCAGATTTTTATCGTAACATTTAGAAGTACGAACACAACAAATTCTTTATGCAAAATAAACATGTGTAACCGTATACGTAATCAGCCATCATCGTATGATCTGAACACAAAAAGGAATGTGTTTAACAAAATACAAATGAGTGCCTAAGTCTCGTTTTCGGCGTACGCATGCTCATTACGGCATCTTTATAATTTATATCATCGCATCGCGCATTGCGCATCGCTCATCGCGCATCGCATCGGGCATCGCATATCGTCCATCACATCGCATCATCGCCCCTTGGCGTTGCGAATATCCACACAAAAAAGCGATGGCCCTTCTCGGTCATCATATCTTCGTTATTTGTTAGCAAATGCATAATTTAAAAAAAAAACAATAACGTATCAAATCCCAAAGTGACACATGATAGCAAGTATACTAATAAGCACATATATTTCATGGTGTACATTCACTTCCTAAAATGCGTTAAAAATTGTGAATTAACCCAGAATGCAACTTTAACGCCGACAGATAGTAACATCTTCATCCGGGACCGGGAGGCTGTTGCTTCTTTAAACATCAGGTAATTGATGCTTCATCCTTCAGGCAGTTGTTTCTTCATTCGACAGGCAGTTACCTCGTCGTCCGGCAGGCAATTCCTTCTTCATCCATTCTCAAGACGTGCTCAATCTAGTTCCATCTTTTCATTATTATCCTATTGATGTGTGTATCCTCTAGAACTTTTTTAAAAAGTATTAGGTCATGTTACTGAAACTGAAAGTAACAATCTATATACTGTCTTTATTGGACGACGTACAATCAAAGACAGCTAATTAAACTCAACAGAAGAGGTAAAAAGCAATACTTTTGCTGGGTAACATGAGACAAGCGATTCATGCAACTGTCCAGTCCACATGTAACACAAAATGGGCCGCTACACCCGGCCGCCTGTGGCGACACCGAGAACTTTAAAAACGATTTGTCAGAAATAACAAATAAGTCCGTTAGATGGCGCCACTGATTTTTACAAACACCATTAGCTTTGGCCAAAGGCAGAACAGTCTCCGCCTGGCGTCATGAGATGTCACTTTTAACATAATCAAACGAATGTCCACTGATTCAGTCATCCTTTCGCCTAGAGACTGGACTTGCGTTCGGTTCTGGTGGGTGAAGTCTGCCTAGGAAATACTCAAAAGCCAAGTATGAACGCCTTCAAAACAAATGTGTTGGAGAATGGACGCCGCTCCTACCTGTGAGTGGTTCATGCAGCTGAAAGAGAAAATGAGTTACGGCGGGAAGCTACGAGATGGTCTCTCCAACTCAGTTGAAGCCAACCCAGTGAGAGCTACAGAGCACAACGTCGGACATACTGTGTTCAACAGGACTGAGAACGATAACAAACTCGCTCCATCCATTGACGACACAGTCTTTCTAAAAACTATGGAAAAGGAGGTATACAGAGATGAAGCACATAACTGGGTCGCTCCTCTCCCATTCAGAGTGCCCAGAAGACCACTCCCTAACAACCGTGAACAAGCGCTCACTCGTCTCACCTCTCTGCGTCGCACCCTAAAAAGAAAACCAGAGATGAAAGAGCAATTCGTCGCCTTCATGGGAAATATCTTCGAGAACAACCACGCCGAATCAGCTCCTCCGCTGAAGGAGAACGATGTGTGCTGGTATCTGCCAACCTTCGGGGTCTACCATCCACGAAAACCTGGCCAAATCAAGGTGGTATTTGATTCCAGTGCACAGCAGTGTGGTGTCTTTCTCAACAACGTGCTCCTCACGGGCCCATAACTCAATAACAGTCTCCTAGGAGTCCTGATTCGCTTCAGAAAAGAACTAGTGGCAATCATTGTGGACATTCAACAAATGTTTCACTGTTTCCTCGTCAGAAAAGACTACAGGAACTACCTCAGGTTCCTATGGTACTGAGACAACGTCTTATCAAAGGACATCATCGAGTACGGAATGAAGGTTCATATCTTCGGCATCAGCCCCTCGCCTGCAGTCGTCATCTACGGGCTCAGAAGAGCTGCACAGGAATGCGAGCATGAGCAAGGTACCGACACCAAGCAATTCGTAGAGAGACACTTCTACGTTGACGACGGGCTCATGTCTCTGCATACCGGCACGGAGGCCATCGACACCCTGCAGAGGACTCAAGCATCACTCTAAGAGTCAAACCTTCGGCTACACATGATCGCTTCAAACAGCCCAACCGTAATGAAAGCGTTTCTCCCTGAGAACTACGCTAAGGGCATAAAGGACATGGACCTATGTGGAGAAACCTCACCTGTGCAACGGAGTCTAAGGATGTGCTGGGAAATAGCAACGGACACATTCACCTTTAGATTGTCTGACAGTGACAAGGCATTCACACGCCGCGGCGTTCTGTCAACAGTGAATAGCCTCTTCGACCCCCCCTAGGCCTGGTAACTCCAGTAACCATACAAGGCAGAGCCGTACTGCGGGAAATTTCCAAAGAATGGGACACTCCACTCCCCGAAGAGAAGCTGAGAGAATGGGAGGAACGGAGAGCTTCACTCCAGGATTTGAAACAACTCCACATCCCACGCAGCTACACAGCGAACTTTCTCTCCAAGGCGAAACGCGCAGAATTATGCATGTTTTCAGACGCATCTACCAAACCCATACTACAAATGAAGATGGACGATGCGATGTCGGTTTCATTCTGGGGAAAGCTAAGTTGGCCCCATAGTCTGGGCCTACCATCCCCCGACTTGAATTATACGCGGCAGTGGACATGGCAGAGCTTATTCTCAATGAAACATACTTTAAGCCAGACGACGTGAAGTTCTATTGCGACAGCAAAGTAGTCCTCGAGTACATATTCAACGAGTCAAAGCGTTTATACCTGTATATACACAACAGAGTTCAACGCATCCAGCAGTCAACAACGCCAGAGCAGTGGCTTTACGTCCCCACAGAGGACAATCCAGCTGACCATGCATCCAGGTCAGAGACGATATGGCTCACTGGACCAGCCTTCTTGCACAAGCCTTGCGATGGTCACCAAGAAACTCCAGAATCCCTTGAGCTCGTAATTCCAGAGTTAGATGTCGAAGTACGACCCCACGTGTCAAGCTTCGTAACGCAAGCTACAGAGAGAAACCTGACCACTGACCGTATCAAACGTTTCTCGACCTGAAACTCCCTGTTGGGAGCTGTTGCATTCCTCATCCACATGGCCCGCTCTCACAAGTCAACGCTTTATGCACTCTGACAATAACCTCTGGCGTTGGTATTTCAGATCTGTTGTTGAATATTTCATTGCATTCAATGAGCGGTGGTAGAGCGAGGTTGACCCCTCCATTCACTGGCTCGATCTGGATACCTTCTGCTTTTCTCTCTGATACGTCGACAAGTCCAGCACAGGTTCTTAGTGAGTAAGAGGACGGGTGGCTCCGAATATTAAATACCTCGAAGAAGTCGGACGTAGCTAATGAGCGGTTGCTCTGGTCGTCGAGTTTGGCGTACATCTGGACAGCTTTTTTTTATTGCCCCTGTGGGTATACTCTAACCAGACATATCTTCGAGCAAGACCTAGTTGCCAGATCCTTTCCACAAACCTCAGTACATTGGGAATTGACTGTGGGTGCTGTGGTAGACTCTTCTTCTCCCTGCCTTCCATTCTCTGAAGCAGGGGAAGAAACTTTCGTTGTATGCGGGGAAGCTGGAACAGGGTGCATGGCTGTGTTATAGCGATCACTTTCACACTCGTTACACTTCACTGCCATCCTACAGTCCTTGGCTAAGTGAGAAGTTGCTGCGCAGCATTTGTAACAAATTCCCTTCCCTCTGAGAAAGGCCTTTCTGTCTTCGAGGGGTTTAGCTTTGCAACCCCTGCATTTCCTGAGTGGATGAGGTTTGTTGTGATTGGGGCAGTTCTTTTCTGGCCCGTCATTCTGCCCTGTGAAGGTGTCTACACTGAGATCAGCAGTCGTGGAGACATATGTTTTGTGGACAGATATGGGGGTTCTCGCATATGTGGTCTTGATGATGGATTGATTTCCTTTCACTGGAGCTGGAGAGAGCGAAACGTGGGTCATTTCTGATGCGGGCTTCATGGCAGATGAACTCCGTGAAGAAGGAGAATGGAGGGAAGCAGGCGTTGTGTTCGTCTTTGAACCTGGAGCCATGGTATATCCATTTCTCCTCCAGACCATACGGAAGTTTCTCAACCATAGGGCCGATGCCGCGGGCTGTATCCAGGTAGGTTAATCCGGGTAAGTATCCATGTTCTTTTGCAGATTGGAGCTCCATTAGAAGGTCCCCGAGCTCTCTCAACCTGACATAGTCTTTGTTGTAGATATTAGGGAAGCTGTCTAGTTTCTTGAAGAGTGCGTTTTCGGTGACTTCCGGAAAGGCCTAACACTCGTTTAGTCTGTTCCAGACTTTCTTGAGAGCTATGCCGGGGTCGTTAATATGTGCCGAACGTAGCCTCTTCATGTGATTGGCCGATTCTTTTCCCAACCATTTGGCCAGCAGATCCAGCTCCTCACTAGGCGTAACGTCCAGATCTCTGATCGTGTTCGTGAATGAAGACTGCCACGCCCTTATGAGTTCATGCCGGTCGTCAAACTGTGTGACTCCTGTCTTCACAAGGTCGCGACGTGCTGTGTACTTGACGAAGTCTATCATTGCAGGTTTCTGGCTTGTGTTACCTGGGGCTGTGTCGTGTGGTGGGGTGTACGACTGAGTCTGAAGTGTTATGAGTATGTGTCATTCAACAGATCATCGTCATGGTCACTTGTGCATTCAACTTTATTGTAAGGCATTCCTCGGAGTCCTCCCTCTGCCGCTGCCTCTAGTGCCTCGACTGGCGCTTCGGCAGCAGCTGCTTCCCGTTGTAGACCCAACGCTGCCAACTGGGCATCCAACTCTGCCCTCCTCATTTTTATGTCCATGTCTTTAAGTGCGAACAATGCGTGCGCCCACACCGCTTCAGCCTTGGCGCGAGCCCTGGTTATCGTCGAAGAACAGGCGCTCCTGGAGCCGGCGAAGCCTGTCTCGGAAATGCTGTCGGCAGCGCTTTGCATTGCTTTTTACTATATTGTCTTTATTGGACGACTTACAATCAAAGACAGCTGCTAAACTCAACAGAAGAGGTAAAAAGCAATACTTTTGCTGGATAACACGAAACAAGCGATTAATGCAAATGTCCAGTCCACATGTAACACAAAATGGGCCGCTACATCCGGCCGCCTGTGGCGACACCCAGAACTTTAAAAACGATTAGTCAGAAATAACAAATGAGTACGTTAGATGGCGCCACTGATTTTTACAAACACCATTAGGTTTGGTCAAAGGCAGAACAGTCTCCGTCATTTTAATGACCGGGCACTAACGGCGAAAGTAATATATTTATTATGTTTAGCTTAGTGTAAATGGCAACTAATCGTTTTCACTACCAAGTTTAACCATAATGTAGTATGTAAACAACGTGGTTTTGGCCCGGGTTGTTTGAATTTAATAAACAAACGCTGTAAAGTGTGTTGCTTTCAAGCGATATATATCTCGATCGGTATATATTTGTGTGTGCAAAATTGCAGTCGTTTTTCAACAAAAGGCGTTGATTCACTATAACTTTCTGACTATGATTGTGACATGCTTTATTCGTGGTGTGCAAACAATCAATGCTGTATGTTTTACGTACAATTTATAATCATGAAAAGTCAACATATTCGAGGTTGCGATTTTACGAAAAGAATCAATTAAAAGCACGTGGCGGTTTGTTTGTAGGGCAGAACGCTCTCGCTACACGCGCTCAACATAGAAAATTCGTGTTTTTGTTTTGTTCTATGAAATAGACATCACAAAACAATAAAGTTGCTGTGCCTTTGGATGTACAAATCGTTTATCAAAAGTGTGTACTATTAGATTTTATAGAATGCCACTTAATTGTGAAAAAAGAGTGTAGACGCCCAAATCAAGGAGATTGAAACGGACGTATTCGTTAAAGAATCAATCGTAAAATATGTGGCCTTGTGACTGGGTGTTTAAGTAAGTGTTACAAAACGAAAATCCTCAAAAAAGAGCACTAAGACACAGATGTCTTAGTGCTTGTTGGATATTACTTTCCAAAAATGGCGAATACAGTCAACATGTGGATTGAAACTGGCACCATCACCAGCACCACAGACAAGCGCTGATTTGTACCTGTGCATTCGATGTGTACTGCACTCGGTCCGCAGTTCTGCAACATACTTCCCGCCATGCATTCACTAACAGGGTGTAACTCAGTTTCCTCCCTGTTTGGAATTGGGAAAAAAAACTGTTTTCAACGTTGTTATGCAGAAGGGGGCAGGCCACTTCATGAATCTTGCCGACGTAGGAAACAGCGACAAAGAGGCTGCATTATCAGCCGCGCGGGCATTCACAGCAGCGTTGTACAACCTAAGGGACACAGAGAAGAGTGCAAACATCAAACTCAACCGTTTGCGGCTAAGGCTTATCAACAAGAAGGACAGGTCGTTGGCGAAGCTTCCCCCATGTGAAGCAAGTTTCGAGGAACATGCAAGGCGGGCACAGTGGCAAACGAAGACTTGGATGGCTTCACATGGGCCAAGCCAGATACTGGGTCCCCAGTGCAGCATGAATGGGAGAGAAAGAATGGCAAACTTGTACCTGGAAGCTCCTGGAAGGGCTATTCCTGCTCAAGTAGAAGTCGCTGCACAATCAATTGTTCATGCAGTCAGATCAGTTTGTGTTGCACAGAGCTGTGCACATGTCATGGGAATGAAAACTGTGGAAACCGACGTTCGACTGGCGACCAAGACGTCCTACGTGACGATGACGACGATGACAGTGAATAGAAAGTAAAGGTGGGTAGAATGTTTCTAGTAGTCTCATCAAATTGACCCACCAATGTGCAATCCTTTGTGATGATTGAATATGTTGCAGATACAAAAAGAAAAGAAAACAATTGCTAGATTTTCAAGGTGTTGACCGTTCAACGTCCGCTTCACATAATTGTAGTTCTGTTAAACAGTCCCATGTAATAACTCATTTTGACGGGGACACAATACGTTTTCTAATGGTATATGATGTTGCCTTGTGAACATTGGCAAATAGATAGTGAAACATTGTAATGGTATAATGTTTATGGAATGGCGTAATTTTAAATATTAAGAAGTTGATGGGGACCTTGTTTGACCTTCACCACATGTGTACTGCGTCACTCGATGGTTCGACTTTATATCTCCTTTTCACGGCTAGAAATGATGCTTTCCAATGGTATACGACATGGCCATGAGTATGTAGGTGACGTAGATATACGCCACCAATGAAATTGTGTAACGTTTGCGGAATAGCGCAATTTCTAACATTCATCAATTGACGGTGACCCTGTTTGAACGCCGCTCCACACACTTGGTGTGCGGCGACTGCCACAGTTGGGTGGATTTTGTCTTATCCGGCTGTGTGAAGTCATGGGCTGAGACCAAGGAAGAAGGATTCACCTTTCAGTGCGTGGGGTGTTGGAAGGTGGAATGTCTGGAGAAGGAGGTAGCTAGGTTGGTAGATATTGTGAAGGGGGTGGAGATGATGACAATCAGCAAGAAGACAGGTAGAATGGAAAGAAACGACAGGGAGAGAGTTGGGAATACTGTGAGACTGAAGGAGCAAAGTAGTGGCAAGAAGATCGAGGAAAGGAGACTGAGAGGAGGGAAGGTGATCGGAGGGCAAGAAATTTGAGGATTGACGGCAGAAAATGTGACAGGCGTGAAGGTGACAAGGGAGAAAGTGACCATATAGAAAAAGGTAGGAGGGAAAAAGAGACGGGAGAGGAGAGAAGGAAGTGCAATGAGAGGAAAGATGACAGGAAGAAAGGAAGTGAGAGTAAATATGACAGAAGAGAAGTTGGGAGGGACGATGACCACCAGATAGATGCAAACCGGAGAAGTAGCTAGTCGGAGGCAGTGATTGAGGGGGCATTGACAAAAGAGAGGGTGTTTATGGGCGACTATTCTGAGAAAGACGGATAAAACAATAAGCGAAGGGGAGGACGTTGTTGTTTGTTTGCCGAGGACTAGGATAGAACATGTGACGGAAAGGGTAGAGAAGGTATTGGGGCATGGTAAGGGAGGGTCTATACTAGTACACGTAGGAACAAATAATGCTGACAGGGAGGGAACAACTGGGATAGTACAGATGTACAGACAGTTAGTGAGGAAGTTAAAGAAAACAAGAGTCGAACAGATTATTCTCTAAGGAATGTTGCCAGTTATGGGAGGAAGGGGGCCAACATATAGAAACTGCAAGAGGATGGCGATCAACGCACTAGTTGAGCAGATGTGTAAAGAAGAGGAGGTGGGATTCGTAGATTTATGGGCATACTTTGTTGATAGGGAAGATATGTACATGAGAGATGGCCTCCATCTAAGTGGAAAGGGGGCAGCAGGTTTCACAGAGAACTTGCTACAATCTGATGATAGTGGGACAGGCTGCATCTATTTAAACTAGATTCGCAGGGGGATTCACAGAGAAGCCTGAAACTGGAGGCATAGATAAAGACAGCAGAAATAAATCAGCAAAGATCAGCCTGGAAATCTGTTCTGAATCAGGATATAAATGCGTTTGTTAAAATGCAAGGAGCATAGTAAACAAAAGAAGTGAACTAAACATTATGGTAGAAGATATTGACCCTCACATAATAGGTATAACCGAATCATGGGCCACCACTGATATTTCAGATGCTGAATTGGGACTAACAGGCTATCCAATGTTCAGGAAAGATAGAATAGGAAGAAGGGGAGGTGGAGTTATTTTATATGTTAAAGAATCTATCCAGACCGAATCATGGGCCACCACTGATATTTCAGATGCTGAATTGGGACTAACAGGCTATCCAATGTTCAGGAAAGATAGAATAGGAAGAAGGGGAGGTGGAGTTATTTTATATGTTAAAGAATCTATCCAGGCTTATGGAATAAAATTAGAAAGAGAAGCAGATTGCGAAGAAGCTGTTTGGTGTAACATAGTTACAGGAAACGCAACGTTAACGGTAGGTTTAGTTTATCGAAGTCCAAACATACGTGTAGAAGAAAATAAAAAAGTACAAAACGCTATAAGGGAAGTTAGCAAACGGGACTGTATTATTGTGGGAGATTTTAACCATGGTTATATACAATGGAAATCTCTACAGAGTACGGGGAGTGAGGACCACACGTTTTTAGTTTTAGTACAAGACAGTTTCCTTTCTCAACATGTGCTAGAGCCAACCAGGGGTGAGAATGTGTTAGACATAGTTTAGTCCTCACAGATTTAATTAGTTGACATGGTAAAATTGTGTGAGCCACTGGGAAGTAGTGATCCCAACCAGATACATTTTACCATCAAAGTAAAATCAGAAAGAAATAATAAAAAGTAGTTCAGGAGAAATGTTCACAAACGAAGATATAAGAAAATGAGAAAATATTTAGCAAAGATAGACTGGAACAACACACTGAAAAATAAGACAGCAACAGAATGCTGCAATATCTTAAAGGGTGAAATAGAGTGCATCGTTAATAAATTTGTTCCCTTGAAAACACAAGGGAAATGGTCCAGAAAGAAATACTTATCGAAAGAAGCCATTAGACAAATTAAGTACAAATAAACGATGTGGAAGTCATATAGACGTGCTTGTAATGACGAAGACTACAGCATATATAAAGAAGCACTAAACCAAGCTACAACTGAAATTCGAAGACAAGCTACTAAAAAAATTAGCTTATAACATAAAACAAGACAGCAAGAGTTTGTATGCATATGTTCGGAGCAAACAGAAAGTTCATGATAAGGTTGGTCCTCTAGAAGATAGTGCTGGAAATATAATATCAGAGGGATTCTTAATGGCAGAAGATCTGAATGAGTATTTTAGTTCAGTGTTTACCAGGGACGATATTAATTCACTGCCAGTACCAGATGATAAGTTCATGGGGGCAGAATCAGACTACTTAGGACAGTTAATTGAAACCCCGGAAATGGTAGCTAAGAAAATTAGGGCTGTGAAGGATAATAAATCACCTGGAGTGGATGGGATTCCGCCCAAACTACTATTAGAAATTGTAGAACAAATTAGCATACCACTTGCAACAGTTTTCAACTTGTCATTAGAAGAGGGAGTGGTTCTTTTAGAATGGAAACAAGCAAACACTATACCGTTATTTAAAAAAGGTTCCAGAAACAGAGAACAACAGACCAGTGAGTTTAACGTCAGTGATTTGCTAATTATTAGTAAGACTAATTAAAGATCACATGGTGGATTTTCTTGCTAAACATAACTTGCTAAACCCATCTCAACATGGGTTTCTAAAAGCGAGGTCATGCTTAACACATATGTTTTTGGAAGATATCACTAAGTGGGTAGACGAGGGATCACCAGTAGATATCATCTACTTAGATTTTCAGAAAGCTTTTGACAAAGTGCCACAACAAAGATTACTGCTTAAACTAAAGGCCCATGGCACAGGAAATGGTTTAATTAACTGAATAACAAAATGGCTAATTGACAGAAGACAACGGCTAGTAGTTGATGGGGAGGCTTCAAACAGGAAAAAAGTTTTGAGTGGGGTACCACACTGATCAGTACTGGGACCTATATTATTCTTAATATATATATATCAACGATTTGGACGATGATATAACAAGCAAGGTGTTGAAATTTGCGGATGATACAACATTTTTTAGAATGATTAAACGTGATGAAGATAGACAGCATTTACAAGATGATTTTGACAGGTTGATAAAATGGTCTGAAAAATGACAAATGTTGTTCAATTTTGGGAAATGTAAATGCCTCCACACAGGACATGGGAACGAAGGTGTACAATATACAATGGAAGGTACTGTACTACTGTAAAAGAAAAGAACTTAGGGTTAACCATTAGTGCTGATATGAAGGTTTCAGAGCAGTGCGGTATTGCCGCTTCAAAGGGAAATCAAATCCTTGGATTAATTAGGCGAAACATAACGTATAAAAAAGAGCTAATAATACCGCTGTACAAAACAATAGTTAGGCCTCATTTATAATATTGTATACAAGCGTGGAGGCTATATCGCAGGAAGGACAAGCATATGCTAGAAAGAGTACAGAGGAGAGAAACTAAAATGATACCGAAACTGAGGGATCTTAGTTACGAAATACGCCTAAAAATGTGGTTTAATAACACTAGAGACCAGGAGATTGAGAGGAGATCAGACAGAAGTGTTTAAATTATTGAATGGTTATGAAAATATTGATAGAAATATGTTTTTCTCATTTAAGAAAGATAGAAAGACCAGACGACGTGAAGGTACATTAGTAAAGGCGCAGTGTAGATTATATATAAGAAAGTTCTCATTCTCACAAAGGACTGTAAATGAATGGAACAGATTATCTCCTGATTGTGTTGGTGCTAATAGCGTGAATATGTTTAAAAATAAAATCGACACATACCTTAAAAGGGTGGAATACACGTAGATAAAAAGTATTGGACTCTCGATAAGCCAAAAGGCTTCCTTGTCCATGTACCAGCTAGAGTTAATTTTCTGGATGGCAATCTAGTTAAATCTTGTTAAAACTCTGAATAACTTACAATTAATAGTGACGCATTAACTTGTAAGCTTATTTAAGCGAAGACAGAGGCAACAGGTTCCTTTCTTGAACACTGGGAATCTGCCGCGCACATGCAATTAACACATCGAAGCCGACTGGGTTCTCTTGATCTGGTTAAACTAATCGTCCAGAATATGAACTCTGAAACACGAAATATCAGCGCATGTTTGCAAGCAGAAATCCTGTTCGCAGCCTCCAATTATATTATGCATTTGTACATTTACTTGTTGCACAATGACGATGGGCTTGGAGAAGCACGATTCCCCAAGACTCCCAGTCGAATGAAAGGGTGTGGCGCGGTCTCGGCGGCTGTGGTCAATCTGTCTGCGTATTGTACTTCTGGGTATTGACAGGGTGTCTATTGTAGGGGTGTAATGCGGTTTATGCGGCCGTGTATGCGGACTATTTACATATAGATGCTCCGAACTACAGTATTATTACATCGACAACACAATGTATGCGATGACTTGGCTGATAAGGATGGTGGATATGGGTTTTAGCAGCATGGACAGTTAACAAAACAGGAACTTTCACTAATACAAGCATGATAATAATGCATACATGAGTTGATTTCAATTGTTAATTGTTAATTTGTTAATTCAGCTAACTTTCTAGAAAATCACAAATTAATTTAGTTTATTTAATTAGCTTTCCTTTAAGAGGTTAATTTAATTTATTTGAAAAACTCACAATTAACTTTCAATTAACTTTTTAATTGGGTATTGCACACTAGACACAGCCACTCAGCCAGTGACCCAAGTTTGCTTGAATAGTGTGAATGACAAGCCATTCAGCAGCCAGTGTGAATATTAGTGAATATGCTGAACCGCAGCAGTGCTTGGCCAGGTGCTACAACTGTGTTATGTAAGACTAATGACTCGGTTTGCTTTTGTGACTTTTTATCACCTATCCATATCCCGCAAAACAATATTTAATTAAATTATCGAAATGTGCTTTCAAGTTGTGCTCTACAGTTTTAGAGATATGTCTGCAATGTAATAATTAAATGTTTCATTAACCTGCGAGGTACCATGTTGTAGACGGTAACCATTGCAGATACGGACACCAGTTAATTGAATGAGAGTTAATTGTCAATTTTAATTTAATTGGAAAATTTGAGAGGTTAATTTAATTTAATTGGCCTAATAAATGTGTGAGTTTACCATAGTTTAATTTTGATTTTTTTTTTATTAATTGTAATTTAAATAATTAACCTTCAAATAAATTGCCCCATGCCTGTAACAATGCAAGCAATCCGATAATTATAAAATAATTTATATTATATAAACTAACATGCAGGTAACAAAACTGGCTGGGCGAATGATGGCAAGAAAAAACATGATTGGGCCATCTATGGCATTTATTGACTTAACTGGCATTGGTTTACATTAACTAAAACATGATATGACCAATGATAGTTGTCACTCGCGCAACTGGCCGATATTTGGGACAATTCCTGACACGGAGATACTTGTATGGCGTGGAGAAGGTGGGTGAAGCTCATTCCTTACCCACTAAAGTAATCATTATTGTTACATACACCCAGCAAAAGATATGGCAATATATTGGCAATTACGGATTGTACCGTTAACTGTACAACCGGTATTGAGCCAGTACATCTATCCAGCTATCACAATAAAACTGACCTTACAGGCCCAAAACTGGCCCAATACTAGCCAGTATGCATAGCACGCAGCGCCACCTATGGTCCAGTACAGCATGCCAGTACAGGCCCAGTTCTGTACAAATACACTATGCCAGCACTGGGCCACTACTGTTCCAACATGGTGCCAGCAGTGGGTCAGTACAGTACGCTAGGCCATTCCATGCTAAATCAACCAAATTCCAGAAATCTTCCCGAGTGACCATCTCCGATTTTGATGAAATTTCACCCATGTCTTTACCTATCTAAATGGTAGTGGCATGCAAAATATTTCAATGCCAAATTCCAATTACAGGAGTGTATTTATGAAGTTATGGTTGATTGAATGTAGGGCCGGTTCGCACTCGCAACTGCGCAAGTTATTTTGGATGATTTTTGAATGCTAATAACTTTCTTTATTTTTAAGATATGAAGCTACTAATTGCTGTTATATATCATTTGTACCTGGATAATCTGATTCTGGACTCAATGTATGCCTTCATGTGATATTTTCTAAGGTAGAGAAACCCAACGTAGGTGAAAATAGTTGCTTTGTACAGATCAGCAAAGGTTAATGAGCGTAGCTTCCTCAGTGCATCATGAAACATTACAGCTTTTTCAATCAGACTTTGTTTCACGGTGATGATAACATGCTATTTTTATCGGTATCCAGCAGTTACGACTATTGACCATGCCACATAACAGTCTTTATTTACCCAAAAATAAGTTTCCAGCAGCCAGCAAGCCCTCTCTCAATTCTGTCGACGTCGTGAACTTTGTCATCAATAAATTCTGCATACAGTCGACACGGATAGCGTCCCATTCGGATGCTCCTCTGCTCGTCTTCCTTGTGGCTCTACTTCTCCATTTCGCCATGTGAGCTTACCTTGCCTTTTTATACTTTCCGTGCTTTCGGCGTCTTCATTAAACATCGCCTACGCTTAGACTCGGCACGGGTAAAAGTTCGATAGGAAAGAAACCGAGCCCCCAAACCTTATCGCCATATCCGTCATATCTGTCTCTACACCACAGGCTCACCAACTCGTATAGACGTTTCTCAATCACTTGTCTCAGAACGTTTAAGCGATGACGAAGGTAACTACGCTACAATCATGACGGAAATCACGTCTACAAATGAAGGAACACAGGCCCTTGCACGCGTCTATATACAAATGCGTAAGTGGACGTGCAAGCGCGAACGCGGGATGAAATAACCGATGGATGGTAGGTTTGGGAGTGACCAGTAAGTGCGCATGTGCTAACGTGACATGTCGGACGTGTGTGAAGGTGATACGATGGACCAAGGATTGCATGGGGAAAAAGTAACATCGTGTCCACTAGGTACGCCTATGATACACTGATGGGTGCTAAACGTGTGCGTGCATGCGCGTAAATGATGAACATCGACACGTTCAAGAGATAAACA
This sequence comes from Paraescarpia echinospica, assembly GCA_020002185.1. NCBI lineage: Eukaryota > Metazoa > Annelida > Polychaeta > Sabellida > Siboglinidae > Paraescarpia > Paraescarpia echinospica. Next base: position 48,539,459 of record CM034536.1, read on the forward strand.
TCTAGAAAAAAAAAAAATTTCAACAGACTTACAAGACTAAACACCCACAAACCAGATAAGTCAACAAGCTACTTATACGAACTAGTTATCCCCAAACTAACACGTAAAGTCACTAGTTGGCGCTTCTTGGTAGGTCAATTGGTAAAACTCTGAGACAAACGGTGGGTAAGACTACACAATTTATGCACACGGGGTCCAATGTCAGCACGTTCAAAAGACAAACATCTAGAAAAATCTAATGTTCAACAGATACGAAACACAAAACAACAGACATACAATACAAAATGACACTCAAAGAAGCAAAATCGACACGTTCAAGAGACAAACATCTAAACAAATCTACCGTTCAACAGATACGAAACACGAAACAATAGACATACACAACGAAAAACCACTCAAAGAAGCAAAATCACATATGTTCAACAGACATACAAGGCTAAACACCCACTAACCAGCAAAGTTCAATGGACAAACATGTTATTTATAGGAACTAATAACCCCCAAACTAATACGTAAAGCAATAGGTGGTACTTCTTAGTAGGTCAATAGGTCAACTATCACATGGTAAGTCTATAAATGTTATGCACTCGGGATTCAAAGAAATAGCACGGCTACGACCAAACATCACACCTGCAAATGCAAATGCTGTGGCCAACAGCAGCATGATCGGAAAGTCAGCCATGGTGTCAGTGGACGAAAGTCAGCCATGGTGTTAGTAGACGAAAGTCAGCCATGGTGTCAGTGGGCGAAAGTCAGCCATGGTGTCAGTGGACAAAAGTCAGCCATGGTGTCAGTGGGCGAAAGTCAGCCATGGTGTCAGTGGGCGAAAGTCAGCCATGGTGTCAGTGGACAAAAGTCAGCCATGGTGTCAGTGGACGAAAGTCAGCCATGGTGTCAGTGGACGAAAATCAGCCATGGCGTCAGTGGACGAAAATCAGCCATGGTGTCAGTGGACGAAAGTCAGCCATGGTGTCAGTGGACGAAAGTCAGCCATGGTGTCAGTGGACGAAAGTCTACCAACACTCGGGAAGAGTAAGATCTTCACCAAGTTGGACGCGAACAGTACTTTCTGGCAATTGCCCCTTTGCGAGGAATCGAAGCTGTTGACCACCTTCATCACGCCCTTCGGTAGGTTTGCCTTCAATCGCCTACCATTCGGCATAAGTTCTGTTCCCGAGATCTTCCAGCGTCACATCTCACACGGTTGGAAGGCATGGGAGGAGGTGTTTGTGACATGGACGTCATTCTAGTTCATGGCACAGACCAGAAACAACACAACGAAAGAGTGAAAGCAGTCCTACAGCGCCTGCAAGAAGCTGGACTTACTCTAAACAAGTATGAGTGTGTTTACGTGTATGTGCATGTGGGAGTGTACGTGCCTGTGTACGTGCGCGCGTGTATGTGCGTGTGTGTGTGTGTGTGAGCGTGTGTGAGCGTGTGTGAGCGTGTGTGTTTGGCTGCGTCGATTTCAAAGAACGGTCACCTTGTACTGGACCATGTGTAACGAGACAACCCTTTTGTCTTGATGCGTCTCTGAGCTTGGTTTCCAAGGATTTAGGTGCACTAGAAGTTACCTTATTATTGTCATTGTATTATAATTATTATTAACCCAGTTTCACGTGCATTCCGCGCCGCGCATCTCGATTCGCAGACCGTGAGCTATTAACTGTTCTTTGAGAACAGCTCGACCGGTACCACACGCTCACTAGTACGGTCGCCGTTCATTCTCGAGTGCGGGGCATTCTTGGAACGTGCTGCCCGACGAAAAACGCCTGTTCGAGTGCATAAACACTGTTTATGGTCGCCTGGAAATAGTATTTTATACTTTTTTAAACTCACGTATAGTCTTTATATGTCATGTACATTTTTTTTAATTGACAACTAATAATTTATTATTATAGTTTATTGACTAGTTATTATCCATTTTATTATTATTATTCAAGTATAACTACTAAAATTAATTTATTTATTTACTTAACTACCAGTGGTACTATATATTTTATACTTTATATTATGTGTGATTTAGTTAGTTGGTTTATTTCATACTGTGTGGGTCGAACAACCGTTGTAAAGATAAGGCAACACACATCTGCTCGAAGAACAACACAGCACGATGTTCCGACGGGTCATTTCTGGGGCCCATGCTGTTCAATCTGTACTGTCTACCGACTGCCGATATCTTCAAACGTCACAACCTTCAGTACCACATATACGTGACGACACTCAACTTTATGCCGAGTGTCCGCCATCTACAGATGCACTACGAAGAAGAATCGATGAATGCGTACGCGACTTAAGACGCTGGCTGACTCGCATGTGGGTCCGTCATACCGTTGACGCCCATCGTTCGTGACATCGGCATTATACTTGACAGTGGACGAGACATGTCAATGCAAGTGTCACATGCTTGTCGAGCCGCCTGCTTTCACCTCTTTTATAAAATACGAAGAAGCCTGACGACCACAGCTTGCAAGACTCTTGTGCATTCTCTAGAGACATCGCGACTCGACTACGGGAAGGCTGTCATATAACTATGGAATGTGAGACCGCCTCCTGCACCGTATTGAGCTGATGCAGCGCCCAGCAGCCAGAGTCGTCCTGTAAATTAGGATTGGCGACCGGTGAAACTCGATCGTAATCAGCAAACATCTAACGCAACATCATGCCAGCAAAAATATACTGTAGGAACTACCAAGAATGATGTCTGCTGATATAATTTATAAAAAAAACACAATGGTACCAATAGTGTCAATACACAAATATTGGTTGGCGTGGAGAGGTTGTACGTGCTTTTGAATAAGTGTATTTAACTGTTAATTTTAATTAAAGTTTCGGTTGACCAAATCATCAGAAAAATAATTGTATCAATTAACAAAACAGACACTACATTAGACATATCTGAAGATGGACAGATTTAAATTTAAAAAGCACACAATCATAAGATAAGCCTCGCTATAAAAAATATGATGCATATAGGTGGGCGTTTACAAGGCTATTATGCCTTACGTTTAAGCCCGACGATTGAGCTTTGATGTCCAAAATTAGCTCAGAGAAGCCATGGATGCGGGCCGTTGTAATATTTACCTAGGCGGCTTGGCGTAGCTGAAGAGACTGCATATGTAAATACTACAATGGCTCGTTACCTACCACTTCGGTTAGCTCAAATTGTCTATTGATAATCCCCTAGCAAATTTGGGCCAAAGCTTGCCTTGCACTCCTTCACACCCTCGTGTTTCCTTTTGGACATCAAAGTTTTTTTTGTTCGCCTTTACTTGGAGGGCGTGATTGATTTCCACATGACCCACATCCAATTGACACCGAATTTACTGTGTTCGTGTAAGTGATCGTGATTCAGTACCAGTTTCACATACCATCGTATTTTGTTGTGGAGTGTACCTGTATAGATCTGGCAATGTAACATAGCGTTATGGCAAGCTTCTTTAACACACACGACAAGCTATCTTCATCACTGATTGTTCCTGAAAAAGAAAAGAAAAAGGAACATCAATTGAATATAGCAAGTTGTGTAGTGTATTATTATTGTTAACTCTAGGTTTGTATTGTTCATGACAGTACCAACTAGCGAACGTCAACGTAACCATTTCATGATACTGTGGCTCCACCTAGTAAGTATCCCAGTCATGAAACTCACCGTAACGGCAACCTGCCTATAACGGTAATTTTGCGCAGCCCGACGATGACTGTTATGGGCAGGTTTCACTCCTTGCTACATAGTTTGCTTTGTTTCTTTTGTAAACTGGTCCACGCAGTTGACCCGTTTCGCTGGAGGATTATCAATACAATTTGAACTACCCCAAGTGTTAGGTAACGGGCCATTGTAATATTTAGCCAAGCAGCCCGCTTCCATGGCTTCTCTAAGCTCATTTTGGACATCAAAGCTGATTCTGCTCCCCTTTGCTGGAGTAAAAGAAGCCACATAGTGGCTGAAACAAGCTGATGACGCCACGCGTGACTCGATTGCAATTTGATAGTCATTCGTACACGCGATGGCACCGACGCGATGACGTTTTATTCAGGGAAATTGTGAATTCTCTTTGAGGTGCCCGCAAGCGGCAGTTTGATTATGAATGTTTCGGTCCAAATTAACTGACCGTTATACGCAATAGCCAGGTTACCGTTACGACAAATAGTGGGCAGTGCAAACTAATAGGAAGTCATTCATGACTTTCAAACATGATCGTCATATTCAGCTGTATATATATATATATATACATATATATATATATATATATATATATATATATACAGCTGAATATGTATATATGTGTGTGCATATATATAATTTAGAGTGGCCAAATTTACATGGTGAGAATATTTTTAAAAATAAACGATGCATATGGGCTAAAAAGGTAAGGTTGGCTAAGAAAACAACTGTGGTAAAATTTCAGAAAAATCCATTTAGAGAAAGAGACCTCTCAAAGCACCCGAAGTTTTTTGTAAAAGCACATATAGGGATCAATTTTAAAATGCGATATATCAATATCTACTTAATCTATTTTAATACAAATTTTACTGTGTTCTATTGTTAGTTACCGTTATGCACAATAGCCAGATTACCGGATGAACAGTCGGATTCTGATGGCACACTGGACGTTGATGTGGCTATCTCTATTAGCAAATATCACCACAAACATCTTGATGTATCTGGATCATCGCAGTCTTCTGAGCGGGCCGAACCAGTTCCCAAAACCAAGAAGGTAGTACGGCGCTGTCTTGTTGATGACACGTTGTTTGTCGCTAGCTTGGACAGAACACAAACAACATCACGTCAAGCGATGCATATTGTGTCACCTGCATTGATGGCTGCTGGCGTTGATGTGTCAAAACTCACTCTGTGTAGAACATCACTCGACACAACACGTAGAGATAGCCGCGTCGCCATCGCACAGGCCATTAGAGAGAATTTCCACTCTGATGTACCTCTCGTCGCACATTTAAATGGAAAACTATTATCTAACAGGCAAGGTGAAAAATCTCATCTGAAGAATTTCATCTGGCACCGGAGCGAAGATGGGCAACGCTGTCGTCCAGTTTCTGCGGGATTGAGAGGGCATTGGCGTGCACGTGGCAGGACTATGCTTTGATATATATCTATATATATATATATATATATATATATATATATCTGCAAATCAAACAGACCTGTAACATAATTAGGCATACCTTTTTGTGCTAGGTATTTTTGTACTAGAAATGATCGTATCACGCAGGCACGTAGCGTGGCTGGTGTTTTGGGGTTGAGGTTCGTTTTTGGCCTGGGTTTGCACATTTTCAAAAATTGAGGCCGAGCCTCAAGTAGTGTTGGAGATTTCTCGAGGTCGAGGGGGGCGTATTGTTGGCTCATAAGTCCCAACCTTTCCCTATAAAGGTTGCATGACACAATCACGTACTGCATATAGTGCATTGTGAAAGGTTTGCTTTCGGTTAGTATTAATTTGTAATAGTAAACTTAGTCAGTGCCTGATTTAGGGCAGGGCAGACGGAAAAGTTGTCCAGGGGTGCACACAATATAATGTTTTATGGGGGCCTCCATAAAACGCTTTTGGGGTAATTTCTTTGCGGTCGAAATGCTTTTAGACGTATCGTGAATGCTTTAATGTGTTGGTCTTCTAAATTAGCAAAAGTCGTATTTGGCCGTAAATTCCCTATTGTGGAAGGTAAGGATTATGTTAACGAGTGATAACTATTATGATAATATAATATTTCCTGCTAATCACTGCTCAGGAGCTCTCACTGTCCTAAATTTAGCGCTGCCACATGAAGCAATGTCGGATCAGAGCAATGGTAAACGAGATTGGCATTGAGGAACATTCATAAAAGGAGGCTAATGGTAGGGTATTAGTAGGGTATTGGTAGGGTATTGGTAGGGTATTGGTAGGGTATTGGTAGGGTATTGGTAGGGTATTGGTAGGGTATTGGTAGGGTATTGGTAGGGTATTGGTAGGGTATTGGTAGGGTATTGGTAGGGTATTGGTAGGGTATTGGTAGGGTATTGGTAGGGTATTAGTAGGGTATTGGTAGGGTATTGGTAGGGTATTGGTAGGGTATTAGTAGGGTATTGGTAGGGTATTGGTAGGGTATTGGTAGGGTATTAGTAGGGTATTGGTAGGGTATTGGTAGGGTATTGGTAGGGTATTAGTAGGGTATTGGTAGGGTATTGGTAGGGTATTAGTAGGGTATTGGTAGGGTATTGGTAGGGTATTGGTAGGGTATTGGTAGGGTATTGGTAGGGTATTGGTAGGGTATTGGTAGGGTATTGGTAGGGTATTGGTAGGGTATTGGTAGGGTATTGGTAGGGTATTGGTAGGGTATTGGTAGGGTATTGGTAGGGTATTGGTAGGGTATTGGTAGGGTATCCTTCTCTAAGTAATTGTGAACTGCAGCTCAGAATCACCCTTTCAGAAATCTCACGGAAAACAGAAACAGTCATCATCACTACTTACGCATAAACAGTCGCTTAACAAAACAAATACTTTATTCCTTTTCGTTATTTTGTTGGAAGTTATTTTCTTCATCACTATGTATATGTCTATATATTAATTGGTAAAAACCTTAGTCATTATGTCAATATGGGGTGGTGTACAAAAGCACTGCAAGAACTTTAGATGTGTCTTCCCAGTCTAGTTTTAAAAGTGTCCACCATGGCTGCAGACACAACTATTTCGGATAGACCGTTCCAATTCTTAAATGGTTCTGTTAAAAAAGCTATTAGCATAAACCTGTGTCCTGGTCGGCACCTGAATAAATCGCTCACTATGGCCACGTGTTGTTGACGGAGCGGACAGTGTGGTGTGGTAAAGGAAGAGCTGTCTCTACGTGTAGGGATTTATACAATAATACTAGGCGGCCGATAATTCTGCGACGCTCTAGGCACTCCCACTTTAGTTCTGTCGTCATTAATGTTACGCTGCTTTCCCTTTATTACTCAAAACAAATTTCGCCGTTCGACGCTGTATTTTCTCTAGTTCTTTTACATATCTGTATTTGCAAGGGTCCCAAGCGGCGCTTGCGTAATCGAGGTTTGGGCGAACCAGGGTGAAATATGCTGATTGCTTTGCCTTCTCTGAGCATTTAAACATATTTCTCCTGATGAAGCCCATCACGCGATTTGCTTTGGCAATCAAGTGTGATATATGATGTTCCACCTGAGGTCGTCGTCGGAGAAATCCACTCCTTGGCATGGGTGGTGGTGGGCAATCCCCAGACTGTCTTCATTGATAATATACTGGGACTGTTTGACAGTTCGCTTTTTGGTGATGTGCATATGATTGAACATAATTTTATTTATGTTAAAATGCATCTGCCAAGTTATGCTCCAGTCAATTAACCTCTGCAGGTTGGACTGGAGGTCTTCTGGTTCGTCACTGCCACTGATGCGCCGGTATAAAGACTCCACTACAACTTCATCTCATGAATCGGCATCAACCACAACTTTATATTTTCTGACTGTAAACCAGTTTGAAATCCAACTGATAGGAACATCACTACTGACCCCGTAATACTGGAGCTTGTTTACAAGGCATGCATGAGGCACTGTATTAAAAGCTTGAGAAAAATCCAAACAAAGTGCAATTTGATCGACTGTCTCCGTTAGAATCTTGTTTGGAATAGCGTCAGGTCCATGCAATTTGGCAGGTTTCAGTCTGAGTAACAGTACATTAGCTGTCTCCTTACTAGAGGAAACCAAATGAGCATTGTGGTATTTCAGTGATGGTATACCAACATAGTCTTTTGTTAGATTTTTCTTGGGTATTGATCTTTCGTCGTTGTACTTGAAGCCAAGCATGCTTTCAATATAGTTATGACATACAGCAGCTAGTTCTTTTTTTACATGGATTCATAATTCTCTGAAGCCTGCCCAGCCATGAGTGTTTTGTGTCTTCTTTGCTTTGTTATATAACCTTTGTTTCATGTGGATTGGGTTATGTATATATCTTTCCATCCACGGGAGATTATGCCTAATTGACAGTATCTTCATAGGGATGAGATTAATCTATTCATGCTTTCAATCACAGTCAATTTGAACATATTCCAGTTATTGTTAGCTGATCACAAATTGAAGCCCTCTCTTAATTTCTATGTTAAATTCCTCAAGCGCTTTCTTGATGGCAGCCATATCTGCTCGTTTATATATAAACGGTTCTGGTTTTTTTTTGTTCATTGGTGTTTTCATGTCAAGATCGGTGGTGGTGATGTTATGGTCGCCAATTGCATAAATAGTAAAGATATTCCTGAACAGATTAGGATTTGTGGTAAGTATAAGGTCTGATATCCTGTTGAGACGTGCCGATTTTCTGACCACTTGGTCCAATGAAAAATAATTGCAAACATCAACAAGTTTCTGATTCAAACTATTACCATACTGGGGTTTTCTATTCACCGACTTGGTTTGCTAGGCATATTAAAATCACCCCCAAAACATTGTTTGCAGCTGGATATTTCACAGTGATCCTGCCAAGTGACTCATCCAAATCAATAAGTGCATCGATATTGGAGTTAATATGACCCTACTATCAGGGTCTGGCATCCGGACACCTGTATTCTCACCCATACCGGTTCACAGTCCTAGTCAAACTCGGGCATCCCAGACGAAATAAATCCGTTCGTAATGGCAAGAGATACATCTTCGCCACTCCTGTTGAGGTCTTTCCGGTAAATGTCGTATACTAGATGGAGGTTCTCCCCATTTTACACCAATGCATCTACGTGTGACTCTGTACTAATTATACATCATGATTCTCAATCTCAACCATTACTCATAAATTGGGTGCGTTTCTCAGTGCTCAGTGTTAACGTGATGTATGGGAGGTTCACTTGGTTGGTCTACTGAAAATAGCAGATGAGATCACTGAATTAAACTCCAGATCATTCTTACATGATTTATTGTATAATAATATTGGATAAATTAGCGGGTACCTAACATTTACGATTTCCGCTTGAAATCGGCGGCGGAAACGAGACATAATGACCTCACAGATACCGGCGCACTGATTTATATACATATATATGTATACACATATGTATATAGATCAGTGTACCGACGTCGGTTACGTTTCCGAAGTATGTAAGGTAGATTCGTCATCGTTAGTCTCTGTGAACGAATATGACGTCCGCACGCCACGGGTCAGTCGTGGGTCCTGAAATAACTCTGGAGTCCGATTCTTGATCGTAACGCAGTCGAGACAGGATGTTCCAGATTGAAGAGAGGCCTACACGTCTAACTCTTCGTTCCTTGACTTCTATTGTTTTCTCTGCCGCTTTGGCTGTTGCACAGTGGATCGCACGGCCCCGAAGTGGGCGACACTCGAAGCAAAGCAAAGCGCTTACACTGGTCACTATTGTTCAGCTGAGAGAAGAGGACCTGTCGAGGGAGACGGACATTCTGACGTAGCGGCTTGTCTTACGGAGGCGACTCTCGGCAATCGTTGCCTCGATGTTGTTTGGCTGAGCCTCAGTTACTATGCTGCCGTTGGTACTGCTGTTTTACCGCGAACGTGATGCAAACACCTTTTGCAATAATCGGCCTTAAGCATATATCCTTGATCCCGCTCCGAAGTTAGGAAAACGCTACGGGGGCTGGAGAAAGTGACGAAGAAGGTAGCTTGCTGGAATAACCACCGCCATTTCAATACACACTGTCTTCATGACAACGTAATTCCAAAGAGCCTACAACTACGATCGATGGTGAAGGCGTCAACTATCCTGAGAAAATCAGAAAAGAAGCTGTTAAGCATCTGAGTGTATCAGTGCCATTTCAAGGTGAGTAAATTACAAGACGAGAAGAAGTAATTAGAAACGAACCTGCGTACGAAACTAACAGAAACGGAAATGGAGGAAGTGACACAGTTCATTGAGCATGCGCACGACACCATTTTCCGTGAAATGCAGGAAAGGCAACAACGGAAGTATGATCAACTGTTACGAAAACAACAACAACAAGTCTGGCGGATAGATAGTTACACAGGGGCGAAGTCAGTCAGTTGAAAAAAGGGTTAAATTTTGCGGTTACCCCACAGAGACTCCCTTTGACGATCTGATCACGGCAACATAATTGGCATGTAAGAACATCAACGAAAAACACAGAGCTGACGGGTAGAGAAATGATGTAGCCAAAGCCGTGATGAAACACAGGGTATCCAAGCAGAACAGATCTAATATATCACTGGAAGAGAGGAAGCCATTTCAAACCGTGAGGAGGGACAGGACGATCAACATTCTACCAGCACACACGGGTAGGGCAACAGTGATTATGTAGACCACACAATACGATGCAATGATAGCAGGTCTACTAGTAGATGTCACCTCATATGTAAAATTACAAAGGGATCCCACCAGAATGTAGAAAAGAAAACTAGTCAACACGTGGAAAAAGACCAAGACTATATCGGATGCCCTATACCATAGGATCTACCCTACATCAGAAGCAGTTCCAAAATTCTACGGATTGCCTGAGATCCACATGGACAACGTACCAGTAGGACCTATCGTTTCAAGTATAGGCAGTATAACGTACAAGACAACAAAGTACTTAGCCATCATTCTGAGCCCACTGTTTAAAAAAAATGAACATTTTGTGAAAAACAGCGCACAATTTGTAAAGAAAATCGATGAGTTGGAAGTTTTACCAGGGAAGATAATAGCATCATTCAATGTGACAGCCCTGTTCATTAGTATCGCAATTGCAGATGCATTATCAATGATCAAGGACCGATTAAACCAGGACACAACACTGAAAAACAGATGTGAACTATCAGTAGATTAGACTACCACAGTGTTAGAAATCTGTCTAAACACCGCATATTTAAGTTATAATGGAGTGTTCTATAAGCAGAAGAAGGGAGCGTCCATACCCTCCGTCGGTATCCTCGATATTTGCGAATCTGTACATGGAACATTTTGAAGAAAGATACATCAGGGAAGCACCTCACACTCCAGACATCTGGTTGAGATACATGGATGACACATTCATAGTACTACAAGGGAGTGAAGTAGAACAGTTCACACACCATCGGAATTCAATGGACGATAGCATCAAGTTCACAGCAGAACCAGAACATGACAATACGCTAGCCTTCCTAGACACATGCATATGTCTCAAGGACGATCGATCAACCAAGATTAAGGTGTATCGGAAGGCAACACACACATACAAGTATTTGAAATGGGATTCAAACCGGTCATTAGAACACAAGCGATCAGTGGTGAGGACACTCTTTCAAAGAGCAGACAATTTGATTTGGCAACTAAAGAGGACGATAAGACCAAAGAGGTGGAGCACACAAGAACGTTCTGAAAACGACCGGTTACAAACCTTGGATGTTTAACACCACACAATCTGTTTGAACAATTGGCAAGGATTTTCAAGTCCTATGACGCACCAGTGTACCACAAACCGATCAACACCCAGGGGTCCCTGCTGGTACATCCAAAAGACAAAACAATCAAGGCATCAAAGTGTGGTATGGTATATGACATTCAATGCTCAGAATGCAACCAACACTACATATAAGAAACAACGAGGGCACTGGGCACACGATTTAAAGAACATCTATTGTGTCGCCAACCCCTATCAGCGATAAGCGAACACAAGTTGAACACAGGCTACCAGTGTTCGATGAAAGATGTGAACATCTTAGAGCTCGAGGAGAACTGGCAGAGGAAAAAGATCAAGGAGGCGATTAACATATACAGAGGGAAGCCTTCACTGAACAGAGGTCTTGCGTCAGTTCATTCTCGATAGTCCTCGCCTTCTTTGACACACTGGTTTCTACCATATTGCTTGTTGGGCAGGTCTAGTTGGTGAGAGCCTCGTAACAAGGCTGTGCCGGCTATTATGTCTTCTACAGCGTCTTATATAGTTTATGATGCCTGAAGTTCTCATGATCGTATCCCGACGTCTTTATACATCGCAAGGTAGCTATAGTAAATAGTCAACATCTTGCGCCGGCATTTAGTGTCTATTTTGTTTTCTTAACTACTTTTTAGTTGTAATTCGCATCCATAATATAGCAGTTTTTTTTAGAATGTTCGAATTATAGATGCGGAATTTAGATTTCAGAGAAATGTCTTGTTGTTCCTAATTTTGCTAAGCTGGTTAAAGGCTGCTGACGCTTTTCCCACTCTGCTGTATAGTTTGTGATTGTTGATTCTTTGGTTGTTGATGATGGAACTGCCAAAGTAGGTGAAGTGTTCGACTGTTTCCACTTTGTTCTGGTTGATTAAAACGTCTGTAGTGGTTGATGCTCCCATGTCAACATGTTTTTGTCTTATTTTCACCGTGTCTGCTGACTGATTCCACGGGACGTTGCAGACCCTGGGCGGTGTCTGTGAAGGCAGCAATGCCATCGACAAAGTTCAGTGAAAAGGGGAAAGAATGCAGCCTTGTCTGACACCAGTCACCATATGGAAACTGTAGCTGTAGCTGTCGTATATCTTAAACAACATCTCGAGTTTGTATATATTACCTTATGAAGTGTTGATAATAATAATAATAATAATGACTTCTTATGCGCCAATGTCCTCGAAAATCTAGCTCAGTGGCGCAACAAAATCAAAGAATTAAGCAATCTCATTATCGTATACAATGCGTGATGGATGAAAGTGCTACGAAGCTAAGAATGATAGGCAATATTAAAAGATAGGGTTGTAGACGTCGGCGAAATTAAACTATATTTCCTTCTAATTTAACGCTGGCAGGAAGTTAAGTCCACAGGGTTGGTGCAGCAACCGAGAATACAACCAACCGTAGCTGTCTGGGATTTCTTGCTGCAGTGCGCATCGAATATAGATATGCAGGTTGTTTGGATGAAAGGGCTTGATAGGTAATTGTACTAATCTTGAAAATAATCCAATATTGCACAGGGAGCCAATGCAGTGATTTTGGAAGCGGAACTGAGCGAGAAAAACGAAGAGAACGCGTGACTACCCTTGCCAAACAATTTTGTACACGTTGAAGTTTTGTTATAGCCTTGCTTGCAATATTATAAAGGAGGGAATTCCAGTAGTCGAGTCTGCTGCTTACAAGACCTGTTGCGATAGTTTTAGCAACGGAAACTGAGATATAACGGCGAATACGGCGAAGATCATGGTTATGGTAAAAACAGCAGCGACACGTTTATGATATGTGGTGTTTGAATTGAAGTTTTCATCAAATGTTACTCCGAGATTCTGCGTTGAGGCGGCTGGTGTGATAATTCGACTCAAGATACGTGTCGGGTAAAAGCCATCAAGTTTGCCACGCTGCTTGGGAGTACAAATGATGAGAAATTATGTTTTCTCTGCAGTTAACTTTAATTTGCTGTCATTCATCCAATGGAAGATATCTTGGAGAAAATCGCTGAGCGGGTTTAGGGAGCAATTTATATCTGGTGTAGCCAAAGAAATGTAGAAATGTGTCATCTGCGTAAAGGTGGTGATCCAAGTTATGACTTTGGATAACAGAGCTTAGTGGCGTAGTGTAGAGCGTGAAAAGCCAAAGGCCCGAACATTGGGGGGACACCACAGGAAGTGGGCAGTAGGCTGAAAAGCAGTTACCTATCTTTATGGCTTGGTGTCTGTCAGCTAGGTATGAAGAAAACCAGAATGTTGTGATCAATGGTATCAAACGCGGCAGACAGATCAAGCAGGGTAAGTGCGGTTACTTTATCTTTATCGAAGTTTAGGTTAATGCCACTGTGTACTTAAAAAAAGAGCTTCTCTGGAGTGAAATTGTTTGTATGCAGATTGCAACACATTAGATAAGTCATGTGTGCTGATGTGAGACGTTAGACGGTTTGCTACAGGCTTTTCAAGTATTTTGAAAATAAAGCTGAGGTTGGAAATGAATAACTGTTTAGGTCTACATATATTATAACTGTTTAGGTCGTCTTCAGGCAGAGATGTCTTCTTAAGAACTGGGTTTACATGGGCGTGTTTAAGATCATCATGAAAACGTCAGAGCACAGTGGTGCATTTATGATATATATTATTGGTTTGAGTAATGCACCAAGACATGCTTTTAGCAGTGTGGTCGGGAATGGATCGATATGACAGGATTTATTTAGGGAGGACATAATTATTTTCTCACTTCGTCAACTGTGGCAAGTTCAACCGATGCAAGTTGAGAATTTACTTGTGGAGATGCACGTTTTCGTGGGATTCCGTGTGTAATTAATAAGATTTTCTACACGGAAGGTCTGTGGGTGCTTTTGAACGCTCTGGTGAGTCTATGACACTGGTTGCGATGGGTAACTGGTACTCTTGACATTTCTCTATAATGCGCACGAATGTGAAAATTTGCTCAACACATGAACATTTAGGCCTAAAGCCTGCTTGTTCTTCATACAGTTCGCCATCTACTATTCCATCGCATTCCGTTCAGTGTTACATGACAGTACACTTTTCCTGGTATTGACAGAAGTGTCATGCCTCTGCTGTTGTCACATTCAGTTACATTTCCTGTCTTGGGGATACAGACAACAGCGACATCTTTCCAGTTCTCATGAATGATGCGAGTGTCACAGGTTTGGTTGCATAATCCGCACATACACTTACAATTATTGTTTCACCACCTGCTTTGATAATTTCAGCTGTAATTCCGTGCATTCAATGTGACTGATTTGTTTTAATGTTTTAAATGTCGCAAATACCTTCCTCATTTTATCATCCATGAACTCCTCTGAGTTTGTTGTGAGGACATTCTGAGGTTTGTCAGTCTGTACGCCACAGTATATTATATACATTATTATGTAGTTTTTCCTATCCTTCTATAGTAGAGATGCACAGCTGATTTTGATCGGCCAGGATCTTGCCTTTGTGCTGACAGTGATTTTCTTGGCAGTGCCGTAGACCTGTCTCATGCCACTTTGGGCAGCTGCGTCCCCCACCTCATGTGCCTGTCTATCGAACCATGCGCGTTTGTTCTTTTGAGCGCTGCGCTTCACTTCCCCGTCCTTCTTGATTTAGGCCCGGTAGAAAGTTGTGCTGTTTGACTCATTTTGTCGTTTCTGTTGCAGGAGTTTCCTTTCTGAAATTAGTCCCCATGTGTGATCGCTGATCCAACACCCATCAGAGATTTCTGGTATCCAATGTCTTTGCCTATTGCTGTCAGACCAGATTAGATTCGACAAAGGCGGCCATTATAATGTTCCTTCTTTCCCTGCATAGTTTCTGTAACAATCCTTAAATGTTGTGGAAAATTCCTGAAATTCTCTTACCTCGTTTTTCAGAACAATCCACCCAAACCTGATACCCCTCAATTTTGCCCCAACCTGGTGACGGATTTTGAAACATTGGTGCGTTCTGCAAAATGGCCACTGTGCGAATACGCGAGCGAATAGGGAGTAGTTATTGCTACCTTGTGAAATATCTAATGCAATAGTACATTCTTTATTCAGTGGACCAACAGGTCCCATGTGAAAGTGCTCAAAAAAATTCCCACATCACACCAAAACGCTATTATCAAGGGCGTTTTTTCATTCGGTATAATGGCGGACGAATCCTTAATTTTGTCTTACGCCAAATAGATGTTCTGAATGTTACAAATTTTCACGAAAGTTAGATTTAAATCAAGCAATACATATAACTAGATTAACCACAAAGGGAAAATTACACTGTCAATAATAATTAAAATATGCGTCATCAAAATGTGCACACCTCCAAGCTAAACAGCTCCTTGAGTTGGTTTAAATATGATTATTCTATGCCTTATACCACATACGACGTTTGCCTGATATGAATGGTACTGAGCACAACACACAATCAACCACAGTACCTTACCGATCTGAGAATAAAATATATAGAATATTAAAGAGATACTGTTTGTCATTTTTCATAAAATGTTGTGTTTGTTTGCCAAAAATACACAAAAGCATTATTTTAAGCAGCATTTACCGGACAAGCAAGTTGCAGATCTTCACGAATTTTGGTATAAAGTAATGTCTACAAATTATGCTAAATCATTAGATGCATAAGTCATAAATAAATTTTAAAAATAAATCATAAATCATAAGTAGCACAGAGAAAAATAGCTAACCTGACGTCAAACCCAAATACAAGTAGGCTGAATATACATCAGGAAGACAGGTAGAGTGAGGGTATTGCAGTGAGGCAAGTAGAGTGAGGGTATGCCAGGGAGGCAAGAAGAGTCAGTCTACGCCAGGGAGACAGTTAGAGTGAACGTATTATGTACTAGAAAATAGGTAAAGTGAGTGTACGCCACGCCTAGGGAGTCATTGACGCCGCCAGAGTGCCGATGGGCCCAAGGCTGTTGGGTGACGTCGAGGCAACAGGGAATCATTACCTGGTGCGTCTGAGACACATCGGCACGCTGGTTTCAAGTGGGCGTCGACCAGACTTGCTTCAGGGGCTGACGAATCAGATAAAATAATATGAAAGTATTTATTTGCATGCATTAAGTTTTGGAACGGAGACAAACTCGAGGATCATTATCGAGGTCTGCTTTCACACATAATTCTGGGACAACTAGGAGAGCATCAACTTAATTTTTTCTTTGAAATACAATGCTGTTAAAACGGTGCTCAGCTAATTCATATGCAAACACACACGCTTCAATATTTACTAAAATGTATTTCGTATGCTACGTCTTTCGTTAAGCTGAGCTAGTTATTGCTACAAAACAACATAGGAAACGAACGCACGGTAGCCTAATGGTGTGGAATGCAACACACGCACGTACGCACGCACACAGTGTTATGAACTTTCTGTTTTATACACCAATCAATATGCAGCTAGATGTGAAAAGGTTCTGCGTAAAGGTACGTTAAGAGGAAACGGAGCAGCTGAGCACAAATTCGCCTAGTTACACAATTGATTCAGTACATTACGTAGAACACACGTGCCTTCTGTATTTTGCTAAATATGGCATTAATTTAATTTGGTACATGTTGGTACAAATACAATGTGTGACATTTTGTTACGTCTTCTTACAGACATGTCGTCTTAATACAGACACAGCATCTAGATAGAGAAACGATATCTTGGTACAAACATGACGTATCGATATACAGACACGAAATTTTAATACAGGTGTGTCTGTCTGCCTGCCTGTCTGCCTGCCTGTCTGTCTGTCTGTCTGTCTGTCTGTCTGTCTGTCTGTCTGTCTGTCGGTCTGTCTGTCTGTCTGTCTGTCTGTCTGTCTCCTTCTCTCTCCCTCTCTCTCCCTCTCTCTCTCCCTCTTTCTCCCCTTCTTTCTCCCCCCTCTCTCTCCCACTTTCTCTCCCCCCCTCTCTCCCCCTCTCTCTCCCTCTCTCTCCCCCTTTCTCTCTTTGCCCCCCTCTGTCAAATACCTCTGTAATATTTTACCAATAGGAATACCCACAAATACACCCATTGTTTATAGAACCATCGCTTAGATTATTAAATATGTTAACCCTGGTTAAATTAAGGCTAGCCATGTTATTAACAAGATTTAACAAGATTTAACAATAACGATTAGTATTGTATCTTAAACACATATAATGGCATGAAGCCGATACTTTTATTGTATTTTTCATTTAGCTCTTTATTTATTGTTACTTTATTACTTTATGTTCCTTGATAACTTTATGTTCCTTAATAACATGCTTAGCGCCACGGAGCATCTGCGAATAACATGTTGTATGCATTTTATTATAAGTAATAGTAGTTGTAGTGAAAGTATATGACCAACTCGAAATTGCAAGAGAGGTTCCAGTTAACTCGCGCACTAGTGATATACGACGTTTACGAGATTGTGCGCAGCATGGATTCTTGCCAATGTAATTGGATAAAAAGAACAACCGAAAATTTGTATTTTTTCTCATCATTCTAATTAGGCCACGTCTGCAGCTGAAATGTTTAGGAGATTTGTTGGACGCGACGTCTTGATACATACATGACGTCTTCATACAAGTCTTGATAAAGACGTGTTGTCTTGGCACATATATAACCTATTGATGCAGATATGACATCTTGATCAAGACGTTATGCCTTGATTCAGACATGTTGTCTTCATTCAGACATGACATCATGATACATATGTTATCTATCTGTATGCAGACCTTTTGAGGTATATGATGATTTTTTTAAACATATTCACGCTGCTAGCATCCAGACACTCAGCAGATAATATGTTCCATTCATGTATACACCTCTGGGAGAATGACTACTTCATCTATTCAATATTCTTCCGTCATTCATTTTACTGCATTTCTATTTTACGTAAGTAAAAAAAATAATTCTAACAACATTTTCATGACGATTCAATATCTTAATTGTTTTTATCTGATCTGATACATGTCGTCTTGACATAGACACGACGTATTCATAAATATATGATGTTTTGATAAAGACAAGACGTCTTAATACAAACACGACGTCTCGATAAAGGATAAAGACATTATTTCTTGATCCAGACAAGACGCGTTAATACAGACATGAGATAGTAATACAGACAAGACCTCTTGATACAGACACGACGTCATATTACACATTTTGCATACGACATTTCATAACACAGTACAAAACTACTGAGATGTTGCGCTATTTGTTCTTGACGGCTGAAACTGAATAAAAATTGTCACGTTCACATAACAACAAAATGTATTCCACATAGTCACGGAATACGCAAAGAACATAATGGTTACATTGGAGGAATGCGTAGTGTGGTCTAACATTGGTTCATTTGGCGCAACGCATGCCTGCAGCATTAGGTCCGCACTCCAACACTATCAGAGTTAATGTGTATTTAATGGGATTCTGGAAGCAGTATTTAGAACCTTAACATTGGATAATCACCAGGCGTAGCTACGAGAGTGTCAAATAAAATAAAATGTCGCGAGATTTCACTGGATCCCATTAATTTTGTGAAATGACTCTCGTTAAGCGTAATGCCGCCTTTGGTCACTAAATGAGGTTTATTTATTTGGGTGACGTGGTTACCAGCTGCTTCATTTAGCGTCATGCATAGTAACATGTCGCTTGTTTTTCGATCACCGTTCGCATGGTTACTGGTTACGATCGCTTACATGCAGTTTTGCGTCATAACGGATGGAGGGCTAATTTCTTGTTCATTTTCATTCTTGAAAACTAGTCCGAGGTGCCTGTTTTCAGAATAAATAACTGATGCTAGTAAAAACAGTTCAAATGAGCAGAAGGAAGTTGACCAGCGGTGTAGCAGTCTTGCATGACAATATTCAATGCTTCCCTTCCGGTTGAAGAGCGCGGAGCGTATCAAAGGAGAATGAGTTCTCAAACAGTTCTCGGTGCCGATTAAAGTTACTGACATGGCTGCAAAAAATACCCGAGTTTTACCCAACGCCGCATAGAGAGAGAGAGAGAGAGAGAGAGAGAGAGAGAGAGAGAGAGAGAGAGAGAGAGAGAAAGAGACACATAGAGAGGAAGATATATATATATATATATATAAATAGACAGACAGACAGACACGGCAGACAGACAGACACGATAGACAGACACGAAAGACAGATAGATACATGTCACAAGACATAGTGGCGACTTGTTGTCGCGCGTGTTACGCAACACATGTGGAGGGCAGTTATTGCGGAATACCACGTGCGTTGGAGCAGAGAGAGTACGGATATGCCACATCAATCGCAGGTGTGATTAGGCAGCTGATTTTAATGAGCACGAGATCGCGCAGGTACATAACCAGGTAACGGACAGTGTAATTCTGTCGCGACGATGCGAAGGCGGCGCAGAATGCCTTTCTGCAGGGCACGCCGCGGGTGTATTCTCCTGTTTGTGTGCGTTTCGATCTGTTTGCAGGCCGGCACGTGCAGTAGCGACGATCGCATGATCGTGTTAAACATTACAGGAATTAGCGTAAATGTTACGGTTACAGTGCAAGACACGCAGACAGATGACGACCAGACTTACTCTCCCACGCAGGAATATACAGTCAGTGAAACAGCGACACGGGTCAACCAGTCGGGAACGGTCTTAAACAAAGTAGATTACTTAGATGTTGCAACAACTGGGGTGATATCAGATGGTGTGACATATGAGGCCACCGTTCTACCACATGTAGAATCAAACAGTTTTGGTGAGACAATGACAGACTGGGACGCTACAACAGAGATTACTAGTGAATTCGTGAGCAGATGCGGGTTGTGTGCCGGCAGCAGCTGCAACGGCAGCGATCCGCAAACGAAAACGTTGTCATCAGGACATGAGAACACCACCTGCACGGAGGGAGACGCGTCAACAGGGACCCCGCTTTGGCGTCGCCTCATGAACGCCGGCCTGCTAGGCATGGCAGGTACCGGTGTTGTCGCCAACACGCTGACGTTCGTGACTCTGACCGTCAACGGTCGGTCCTTCTCCCGTCTCACGTCCCTCCTCCTTCGGCACCAGGCGTTGATCGACGCCGCGGTATGTGCCCTCGCTAGCGGAGTTTTCATGCAGACGTCGATTTGGCATGTCGGCCAGTATACCGTCGACTATGCCGTATGCTTCATCTGGCACAGTCAATACATATACTGGGCCACCGTGCTGCTGTCCGTGTGGAACCTCGTCTTCATCGCCGTCGACCGCCTCATAGCCGTGTGCTTCCCCATCTGGTATAAGACCTTCTCGCCGCACGGTCTCAAGATCGCCATCGCCGTCATGTATGTGCTATGCATCTTCAGTCCGGCGCCGTCCATCCGACTCGTCAACTTCGTGAGCGATAAATGTGTTCTCGGCATCTCGCTTCCACCGGAGCTTGCGAACGCCTTCTACTACTGGTTCTCCATCTACTGGTTGTTCGTTGCCTACATCGTGCCCATGGTGTCCTTCCTCCTGCTGTACGGCCGCACCGTCCTGCAGCTGCGGCGTCAACGCTTCATCGTCGCCTCGGCCACGCTCACCAAGTCGACGATACGTGTGACGAAATGCGCCATCACCGTGACGGTGATCTTCTCGGCGACCATCAGCTACGACTCGATCTACTTCTGCCTCGGCAGTGTCGGCGCGACTAGCTACGACCTCGGGGCACCCGTGCAACTCGTCGGCATCCTGATGACTGTATGTAACTCACTCGCCAACCCCTTCATGTACGCCGCCTTTATGCCGACCTTCCGCCGCAGTCTCTGGCGGACGATCTGTCGGCGCGTCAACGCCGTGCACGACGAAACGACAACCGTGACTGTCGCCAGTACGGTCTAGGCACCCGTCCTCTCTCAACCATTGTCGTTAGAACATCGCACTCGCAAATGAAAAAATCCGTTCTAAAATCATCCTGCTGCTGTTTCGGAGCTTGGAAATTTCGTTTACTCCACATTGGCTTAGTTCAATGAGTAGCCTATCTGGCCACAGACAGTGGCGGATATTTGTATACGAATAGTGTTCGCGCAATAATAGCAACGTGGCTGAATGTTTTTCAGAGAAGTTGAGATGATGTTCGAGTGAACAGTTCTGCCAGTTTGTTAAATTTTAATCTCTGTGCAATTCGAAGCACTGGATAAAGCGCTAGAAAAGAGCATGCCTTTACCTTTTACTTTCTTACAACATTGACCTGTTCCGTGATCGCCAATTCACACCACTGCGCATGTGCGTACGTTGAATTGTGAGGACAAACGCGTTCATCAGGCAAATGTAAAGAGAAATCTATCAAGAAAAATGAATATGCGTGGCAGGAAGTAGATATTTAGTTTCTACATCTGGAAGATGCAGTGCAATCCCTGCCGCACGAAATATTGTTCAAATGCTGCCAATATTGCTAGTTGCCGAAAGACGATAATGCATATACACCCTTAAGACGTTTATATGAAAAGTGTTTTTCTCCACGTGTATGTATTTGCAGAAGTAGAAACATACATGAGTATTAGTGAAAAGGTATATGATTATTAATGAGTTTAGAAGCAAGTTATGTTAATGTTTTTTTTCGTTTTTGTGGCATTTCTGTAATTCATTCTGCATAAACGCTGAACCTTTCTTTACATTTGTTGTTTAAACCATAATTACACGCATATAAAATTCATTGATTGTTTTCTGTATCGACGAGCGAATTACTTAAGTTTTATTCCAAGATACAATGGCTGGTTTCGTCATATAGAAACATATACGCGCTTTAGTCACGTTTGCGCCACGCAAACCACAATAGTTCATAAAGTTCAGAATATTGGAAGTAGAAAGGAAGTACAGAATACTGGTAGTACAAGAATACACCAGAGCTACCCCATGGACGCCATTTAAAATTAACACATCATCCGACATACGGTGACACGGACTAACAACATAACTATATTGATATGTTTTGTCATGTATTGTGCAGATATATATATGCATATTTAACGTGGCCGTAGCTCGTTTGATGTTGGAATAAAGGACAATGGATGCATATATAGTAGGTTGGTAATGGGCATGTTTTTTGCCAAATGGTATGCATAACAAGCATACCAAGAAAGTACATGTATATAATGAAACGTGCACAAACAGTGTTACTGTACACAAATAGACAATCAATAAAATATATGTATACAGTACAGCCAGTTGGGCTAACGTTTAAGGCCGTGACATGGTAACAACGGAGCGATTACAACGATGATAGTCCTACACTACTGCCGTTACACTCCCATCAAATTACGAATGAATTTCTAGGAGCCTGTAGAGACAAATGCATATCTTATAACACATTAAGTCATGATAAGCTCAGGAGAAAATCATCAGTGATTTCTCAGTACATAAGGCACAAACTGTGAGGTCGAATGAAAACAAAACCACATGCCCCAGAAAATGCCAAGTCCTAAAACAGAGGAGTCGAGGACGAGCTAACTCTCTTTCAAGTAGGAGGGCAAGTCTCTGAACAGGACGCTCGAGAACTGAATATGCAGAAGTGCGTCTTCCTTGCTGGTCCAGTCTCGACTCGCTCATACGTATCTTGACCTTTCTTACTAGTCCGTCTTTGCCTTCTATGGCTTCAACGTCTCTGGCGAGTTGCCGCTCTTTGCGTGCAGTATCGTCGTTACTCACGATTACTACATCGCCGATCTGTAGATTTCTTCTTGGATTGTTCCAATTCTGACATCCATTGATATTCGTAAATACTATTTCCTCCACCGGCTCCAGAACTGGTTCGCTAGGAATTGGATTGTTCTCCATCTCTTTCTTGCAAATACGTAAATCAGTAAAACATAGATACAGTACATCCAAGTGCTAATCTACGAATCAAAGGTGAGGGGCTACATGCCATACGACATCAAAGGTGAGGGTATACATGCCATGCGACGTCAAAGGTGAGGGGCTACATGCCACAGACACTACTCATAATGAGGAGTGTCCCCCCTAGTTGTTATTTGCTATTGATTTTACGCTGATAACCAATTAGCTGGCTTTACTCTCACGTATACATGAAAGTGTATTTGATTAGTTCTCTGCTCATGTTAGCGTATGCTACGGCGCAAGAAAATGTGCCATCCTTGGGATATTAATTATATAATACATTTTATTACATCCGTGTCGTGATCAGTGGCACTGCCATGGCGAGGAAGGCCCCAGTGAATGTTTAGACATCGTCGGCAATCATTATCATCATAAAATTATTTTTATTATAAGCCGATGTAATTTCCAAGTAAAACCACTGCTGTAAGTAATATTTATATTTTGAATAGTGGATGGATCGAGTTAAAGCAACGGTATTTAATAGAGAGGTAATTCGGGGTAATTCGGGCATTTTCGGGGGGATAAAACAAGATTTTTTAAAGTATTACATTTTGAGTAAATAATTCAGCATGACTACGCATAGAAGATATATGTTGTGGAAATACATATCAGAAGTTAACAATGTATCATACTGAAAGTAAGAAGGCAACCTTGAAGTACAGGCTAATGAGACCTCCAATGTTCTCCAACGCCACGTGAAGAGAACAAAGCTTAGTATCCGCTTGCTGGTGATATCACGCCGCATATACTTTCCATGGGAGAGACCATCCTTGGATATTTCCCACATTTGGACTACTGTGACAAGAATGCATGAATAGTGATATTTTTTCAGTGAATTAAGGAGTTGTCGAAAACGAAAGACGAGGTCCTTGGCACGCGAGAAGATCGCACACTGAAACAAGACTTTCATGATCCTGACCTGGTAACTTTCTGACAACAGTCTAGTGGTGAATACCCAATTCGCTGTGACACAGCTGTTACATGCCTCATCCGAATGGATTGCTCTGTAGAAATGGCAACTATACAATGATCAACATTAAAACCAAAACATAAAAATAGTGGAACTTGCTGATGACCTGCGATGTGCTGTAGCTGTGACAAAGCCTCCCGCATCAATGCTTATCAAAACGAATTTCAACCATACACACATACTTTCATCTGTGCAGTATTGCTTTTCATACGTTTGATCTTATTTTAATGGTAGTGAAACCAAGGTATGGCTAATGTTATATTTTACTAATAAACTATTAAATATATCAATTAGTAAACGAGTTTGGTATTTAAAAATGGAGGAATAATTACGGTTTTATGGCTCGCTCAACGGGTGACAGAGTCAACAAGATTAAATACCGCTGATTGAAAGGATCAACCGGTAACCCTGAGGGGTTGGTGTGAAGAGGAAGTGTGGGTGGGCAGAAGGTGTGAGTGGGGAAGGGTGTGTGGGTGGGCAGTGGGTGTGTAGGGAGAGGGTGTGAATGGGAGGGTGTGTGAGTGGGCGGGGTGGATAGGGACGGGGTGTCGGTGGAGAGGGGTGTGGTCAGATAATGTTAACGGTCTTGCTAACGTTTATGTGAAAACAGTACTTATTTAATACTATGTAGATGAACAGTATTGGTCACGTGAAAATGACATGTTATATTCGTTTAATATTGTCAATGTTGCATTATTATGTTTTCGTTAAAATGTAAGCAGTATTATAAAAGAGTTAATAGAATAATTTATGTCCTGTATATGGAGTGTCACCGTTTGTGAACATGTATATTTTAATGTCTTAAGCGATTATGCATGACACTGTACAGCTGCGCATATTTATTATTGTTTGATTTCTTTGTGTGATTCATTCACGGTCTCGTATACCACCTGAAAGGAACTATTACTATACGAATGACAAGTAAAGGTGCGGGTTAACCACGTGATATGCTGTAATTGTTATTACAGAAACCATTTGACTTTCAATGTGGTGTGCATTTTATAGGCACATTTGTACCTGATTTATTGTTACTTTTCGATGTACGCGCAACAATTTGTTTTCTTTATATTGATGTACCCGTACATTGTGGAAGTGTGCACTCTGGGAAATGTTGGAGTCTGAATGAAGACAAATTCGAATACATTAACGCATTGACGTATAGCATTTGCTAAAAGATACACACGTTGGAATGTGTACTTCTCAATCGAGTGAGAACTACTTTTATAAAGGTAGAACTGACGACCAGTGATGGAAAGATGAGAGCTAAGTACTACTAAATGAGGGGCTTCCAGAGAAAGTCAACTACATAAATTAGATTGGCTCCTTGCTTAATTATATAACAAGGAAAGACACAAATAGAAGAAATGCACTCACTAAACGTAATAGCCTGTAGCATTAATTATGCACTCTCACGCAAACTGAGGCAGCGTCCGTTTCTCGTAGCAGAGGATTGTGTTCTTTTGGAGGAGCGCGATGCGGGCTGAATTAAAAATCCAGCAACTCTTCCGAAACATAAACTATCATTTGTTGATCACATCATCAGAGTAGAAGGAATCACACAAAAATCATTAGAGGGAATTAATGGTTGAATACTACAGAGGCAAGAGACACATACACAACTACACAGCATAGATAGGCAGGGGTGGATCCAAAGAGGGTAGTCGGGGGGGGGGCAAAACCGCCAATTGCACCCCCTTGAGGCTCGCTAAAATCACTGGCGGCCGAACCAAATTAATATTGGGTGGGCAGAGCCGGAGCTCAAGGACGACTGCGCTGTCGGGCCCTGGCATCGGAAGACGAGGGGGTGCTGTTGAAGATTTACCACCGGAGCTTCACTACCGCTCCGCTTCGCCACTCCGCCATCGTGCCCCATAGGCCCCCTATATCCGCCTATGGCTAGAGAACGTAAAGCAAATAAGACCGGCACAACATAGTGGTGGAAATCCATGATAGCCACATTTTTTTAGGCAAGATGTCGCCACATGATGAGATTGATGCAAGTTTGAGATGCAGACAAAATTACGAAGTAAGAGCTTGATGGATGCTGCACGAAAATACTGACGAATGTAACATATAACTGAAAGGGTAGAGAAGGTACTGGGGCATGGCAAGGGAGGGTCTATACTAGTACATGTAGGGACAAATAACGCAGAGAGGGAGGGAACAACTGGGATAGTTCAGAAGTACAGACAGTTAGTGAAGAAGTTAAAGAAGACAAGAGTCGAACAGATTATTCTCTCAGGAATTTTGCCAGTAATGGGAGGAAGGGGCCAACATATAGAAACTGCAAGAGGATGGCGATCAACGCACTAGTTGAGCAGATGTGTAAAGAAGAGGGGGTGGGATTCGTAGATTTATGGGGATACTTTGTTGGGAGGGAAGATATGTACATGAGAGATGGCCTACATCTAAGTGGAAAGGGGCAGCAGTTTTCTCAGAGAACTTGCTGCAATCTGTTGACAGTGAGACAGGCTGCATCTATTTAAACTAGATTCGCAGGGGGGATTCACAGAGAAGCCTGAAACTGGAGGCATAGATAAAGACAGCAGAAATAAATCGGCAAAGAACAGCCTGGAAAACTGTTCTGAATCAGGATATAAATGCATTTGTTTAAATGCAAGGAGCATAGTAAACAAAAGAAGTGAACTAAACATTATGGTAGAAGATATTGACCCTCACATAATAGGTATAACCGAATCGTGGGCCACCACTGATATATCAGATGCCGAATTGGGACTAACAGGATATGTAATGTTTAGGAAAGATAGAATAGGAAGAAAGGGAGGTGGAGTTATTTTATATATTAAAGAATCTATCCAGGCTTATGAAATAAAATTAGAAAGAGAAGCAGATTGCGAAGAAGCTGTTTGGTGTAACATAGTTACAGGAAACTCAACGTTAACAGTTGGGTTAGTTTATCGAAGTCCAAACATAAGCATAGAAGAGAATGAAAAATACAAAACGCTATAAGGGAAGTGAGCAAACGGGACTGTGTTATTATGGGGGATTTTAACCATGGGCATATAAAATGGAAATCTCTACAGAGTATGGGTAGTGAGGACCACAAGTTTTTAGTTTTGGTACAAGATAGTTTCCTTTCTCAACATGTGCTAGAACCAACCAGGGGAGAGAATGTGTTAGACTTAGTTTTGTCCTCACAGAATGAATTAGTTGACAAAGTTAAATTATGTGAGCCTCTGGGAAGTAGTGATCACAACCAGATACATTTTACCAA
>CM034536.1:48567799-48589920 GCA_020002185.1 Paraescarpia echinospica
TGCCATGTCACGGCCTTGAACTTTAGACCAATTCGAGGCTGTGCACGCTGTCGACATTTTTTCGAGGCGGCGACCTCGTCCACCTGACGAATTTGTTGAGGATTTTCGTTTTGTATCATTTAATTAGACACCCAATCATGAGGCCGCATATTTGACGATTGATTCTTTGACGAATAAATCCGTTTCAATCTCCTTGATTTGGGCAAAGCTGTCTCAACGGCAGGTACAGAATCAAGTCTACCCTCAACGAAACTGTCCTCTGAGTATCTCTATCGCGACTGCAGCTCAACCAAATGTATTCGAGGCTGCACTCAGGATTTGCTCGTCGGGTTCCTGTCGCTACCTGACGGATTGAATGAATGAATGAATGAACTTAATTTCAGTTACAAGTACTAATTAGTGAACACATGTACAATGGATTATAAAAACAGAAGAAAAAAATATATATTGCAACCGTGGAAATCCTCTAGAAACCCCTAGGGGCTTATAGCGAGGACCACCAGAACATAATAATTTTTAAATAGCTATCTAGTTCCATAAAATTAAAGTATAAAAGTAGGACAGTAAGTTCTTCTGGAAAAAGTGAATAAATCATCTCATAGATGAAGGTAATGTATGCACACACATACACATTACTTACAATACATAAATAGAACAGGTTGACTACTATTTAAATTGCACTCATTATAACATAATCATGTATAAAGAATAAATTAACAAATTTTCAACTAAAACATAAATACAAAATATAAACTTGATCATTTATACCATAATAAAATAAAATATTTTCGGATAATGTGATTATCCGAATAGCTTTCTTCTGTAGTATTTTTAGTTTGCTTAGATGTGTGCTATATAAATTTGCCCATAGTAGAATACAATATTGTAAATGTGATGAAATTAATGTAATGTAACTATTTTTTATAATGAAGAAAGTGTTTTAGTTTGTTTAGCATTCCTACATTACGTGCTATTTGATTTTATATATTGTCAATATGAGCCTTCCAGTTTAGGTGTTCATCTATAATTATTCCTAGAAATTTAGTGAATTGAACGTGTTTTGTTTTGTTTCCATCTATTTTTCTTTCAGCTTTGTCACTACTGTATTTCTTCCCGTTTGTTGTGAATAATTATAATAAAATTAGTATTTTTTGTGTTTAATGAAAGCTTATTGATTTTTTTAATTGCACATTAACTTCTTCAATAAGTGTGTTAAAGCACATATGCGCATGAAAAAAACTAGTGTCATCTGCAAACAAGTATAGGATTTAAAACATCTGATACATATTCAATGTCATTTATATATAGGATGAAGAGTAATGGACCTAATATTGATCCTTGCGGAATTCCGCATGAGATTTCCTTATATTCTGATTCAGTCTTAGTGTACGATACATACTGTTTTCTGTTCTTAAGATAGCTTTTAAACCAGTTACATGTAGTACCTCTTACACCATAGCATTGAAGTTTTTGTATTAATATATCTTGTTCTATTGTGTCAAAAGCCTTAGAGAGGTCAAGGAATACACCTATGGTGTACCTTTTAATATCAATGTTATTATATATGTTATCAACCAATACAATTAATGCCGTGTATGTAGAATACTTTTTTCTGAATCCATATTCCTTTTCGGATAATATATTTTGGTTTGTTAAAAAACTGTAACATTATGCGTTCTAGTATTTTTGAGAAGCATGGAAGGATAGAAATTGGTTTGTAATTTTTGAATAGTTCAGGGTTTTCATTTTTATACAGTGGCATGACTTTTGCTGTCTTAAGTTTGTTTAGAACAATGCCAGTCTGTATTGATATATTAAATACATACGCAAGTTGGTTTGCAAGTTGTGGTATAATTTGTTGCACAACGTATGGATCTATGTTATCATATCCACTTGACTTGTTTGAATTTGATGATATTACTATATTTATTATATCATTACGGTTAGTGGGTCGACAGAAGAAACATACAGTGTTGTTTTTTATATATTGTGTGGGATCTTTTCCTGTTTTCGTTAGTTTAGCATTCAGGCTATGACCTATGTTAGTAAAGTAATTGTTGACGAAAGATGGCAAAGTCTTCGTCAGAGTGGGAGAGCAAATCGTTCACGTGAAAGCAAAAGAAGACGTAAAGGCGCACAACTCGCGAGTGTTACACCTGGCTATCATCAGGTAAATTCTTCTTGTGTTTCTGCGCGAACAATGCAGCAATATGTGTTACCTGGCTATCATCAGGCACTATCTTCTTGTATGACTGTGCAAACAAGACATAATCTACTCTATGCGACCTTTATATGTATGAATGTTTTTTTTACACACTTTTTCTTTTTTTCTTTTTGAAATGTTCATTTACACATTTTTACTTCTCTCAGTTATGATAAGTTTAAAATGCACTAATGGGGAGCATGTGGCATCTCCTTTAAATGTATTATTCAGACACATGCGCGTTATATGCGTTATATATATTATTTTGCCAAAATGTGTTTTTGTTAACAGTAAAATTAGTCTTGTCATGCTGTTTAATTTTATTAATTTGACAAGCAATATATTGTTTTAAATATGATCAATACTGAACGTTTGTTAGAAAGTTACGGTGGTATAGAAAATAATTCTTTAAATCATATTTAAAAAATATATACAAATGATAAAGATGATGAATTCAATCTAATTCACCAATCACCATATTTTAATGATGACGACTTAATTAATCACATAAAAAAACAAACAGGACAAATTTACAATACTAAGTCTAAACTGTCAATGTCTAAACGTAAAAATTGATGAAATTGTTATTAAGCTAGACATACTTAGAAACAGTAATTGTAAAATCAACGCTTTGTGTTTACAAGAAACGTGGCTTAAGGATGATTCTGATACCTCCTTATTACAAATTGAGGGATACAATTTAATATCACAAGGCAGAATATGTAGTGGTCACGCAGGCCTAGCAATATATCTTGATAATAATTACAACTATAAATTGTTAGATATTTATACAAAGTATGGGAAGGACAATTTATTGAAATAACATCAAACACCGTCAAGAAAAAAATCATAATTGGAAATATATACCGACCTCCAAGAGATATCATTGAGAATTACCAAACATTCATAGAAGAATTATGCCCTAAATTAGATCATCTGCAAAACCTAACTGGTGAAGTAATACTAGCCGGAGATTATAATATTGATATATTGAAAATAAAAGAAAAAACATAATATGTGAATACTTTGATACAATCACAGCACATGGTTTCTTTCCTAAAATTACTTTACCAACACGTTTTTCAAATACTAACTGCACGCTTATTGATAATTTTCTATGTAAAACTCTCAAAAGATCTTTTTAAATCAACTGCCGGCATTTTAATCAGCAGCATTTCTGATCACTTTCCGTATTTGATATGCCTTGATTGCAATGCAACTGTTACAAATGTCCCTAAATATATCAGAATTAGAAAACAAAATACTGACAGCCTTGAACATTTTAAAATAGAATTGATGCGTTCAAACATTTATAATAAACTAAATAAGGATAGAGATACTAATCCCAACGACAATTACAACCTCCTTGATGAAACTATTACTACTGCTATGGATAAATTCTTACCTACTAAAATCATTAAATGTAATAAACACAAACACAAAGAGTCATGTTGGATTACCCAAGGTATCATTAGATCTAAAAAATTTAGAGATACATTGTATTCAAAACTTAAACATACTCATAAAGGTACAGCAGAATATGTTTCGCTCAATACAAATTTTCATACATATAATAAAATTCTTAAAAGAAATATTAGATTAGCCAAACAAGCATATTATCAATCCAGTTTTGAAAGAAATAAGCACGATATTAAAAAAACGTGGTCTATGATTAAAGAAATTATTCAAAAAAAGACAGGGACAGAAACATTTCCTGATTTATTTGAAATTGATGGGAAAAAGTAACTGACAAAACTGTTATTGCAAATAAATGTAATTCTTTTTTCATCAATATTGGTTCTACACTTGCATCACAAATAACCAATACTGGAGAAAACTCTTACACAGACTATTTAACAGAGAGACGAATACAGACTTTCAACTTTAAGCCAATAGACAATAGTACAACGATTAGCATAATTGATAGCTTACATCCAAAATCTAGCTGAGGTAAAGATGGTCTATCAACCAAACTACTAAAGCTAATAAAAATTAAATAAGTGAAGCAGTCACTCTAATCATTAACCAATCAATAACAACTGGCATATTTCCAGATAAATTAAAAATTGCTAAAGTAATTCCACTTTTAAAAAATGGGGATGAGACAATCTTTGTAAATTATCGTCCAATTTCTATCTTACCAGCTATTTCCAAGATATTTGAAAGATTTATGTTTAATCAAATACACGAACCTTTCAATTCCAATAATTTATACTGTGAGAATCAATACGGGTTTAAGGAAAACCATTCTACGGAACTTGCCAATCTAGAAATAATAGACAGAATTGTCCAACAACCTGAACAATCAGCAACCCCAATAAACATATACCTAGACCTCTCTAAAGCCTTTGACACAATTGATCATAACATATTATTACAAAAACTAAATTATTATGGAATAAATGGTGCAGCACTACATCTATGTAAAAACGACTTACACAATCGTAAGCAATATGTTGAAATTGGCGCTTACAAGTCGGAAAAAGCTGCCGTAAACACTGGTGTTCCACAAGGGTCTATTTTAGGACCCCTTCTATTTATCATATATATTAATGACATAATATTTTCAAGTGATCATTTTAAATTCATAATGTATGCAGACGACACTACTCTTTTTAGTACATTGAATAAATTTAAATCTCCGGATGGCCAAGTCCAAAATCAAAATATAAATAAAGAATTAGAAAATATATGCAGGTGGCTAAAGGCAAACAAACTTTCTCTTAACATTAAAAAAACAAAATTCATGGTATTTCACACGCCCCAAAAGGAAATCGAACTTCCTAAAATAGAAATAGATGCGACAAATATTGAACGTGTACATGATTTTAATTTTGTAGGTATCACCAAAAACCAACACCTAAATTGGGACAGCCATATAAACAAAACAGCGAATAAATCAATAAAATAATTGGTATTTTAAATAAACTTAAACATGTATTACCTAAGAATATATTATCTATAATGTATAATTCGCTCATTCTTCCCAAGATTAATTATGGCATATTGGTGTGGGGTTATCAAGCCCATCGCATTTTTAAACTTCAAAAGAAAGCAGTGCGAATAGTTACTTCAAGTAAATACAATTCTCACACAGAT
This sequence comes from Paraescarpia echinospica, assembly GCA_020002185.1. Classification (NCBI taxonomy): domain Eukaryota; kingdom Metazoa; phylum Annelida; class Polychaeta; order Sabellida; family Siboglinidae; genus Paraescarpia; species Paraescarpia echinospica. The sequence continues at coordinate 48,573,102 of CM034536.1, forward strand.
CCCATCTTCAAAGAATGTAAATTTCTTAAGCTGGATGACATCCATAGACTCAAACAGCTCAAATTGTATTACAAATTGATCAACAAGGTTATACCAGAATATTTCAGTCGTATTCCATACACATATAACTTTGCAATTCACCAATACAATACACGTGGTAAAAACAACTTATTTATTCACAGAGTTAATCATCAATATGCAAAAAAAGTACATCAGACACAGCATTATACAAACTGTTAACAATACTCCAAACATCATCCTTAATAAAATGTATACACATAGTTTGTATGGTTTTTCCACTCAAGAACTATGAATCATGTTGTCATATTTCTAACTGTTACATCTGTCATTCTTAAACTAGACATGACTTTGCATTTGTTTAAACTAATTTATGTATTATACTATATTATAATGTACTATACTAAACATACTATATATATGTATGCATATAGAGTTGATCACGTGATAATCATATAATTATGTTACATCAGTGGGGTGGCTCCCATGATAGCGGCATATAATTGTCTTAATGGGAGCCTCCCTGACCTTAAAATGAATTTTATATTGTAGTTTATGTACTTATGATGGTCAAAATAAATACTGTCTGTCTGTCTGTCTGTCTGTCTGTCTGTCTGTCTGTCTGTCTGTCTGAACTACACTGTCTTTTTTGTTTGTACAGTGGGTACCATCAGAAGTAATACATTTTTCGTTTATCAATTTTTGTTGTCCTTTTATTTTAGAACTTTACTTATGGTACTCCATGCTTTCCTACCATCTTTCTTATGTAGGTCAAAGTTATCTTTAAAATAGTTTTTCTTTGACTGTCTGATTACATGAGTCAGTTTTTTTTATAAATTTGTATAGATAGTCTCGTTTTGTGTGGTAGGATTTCTCTTAAACTTTTTAAATAAATTGTTTTTTTGTCTGCATGATTTCAGTATTCCTTTAGTGAGCTACTCAGTTTTATAGGTCTTTACCTTAATTTTCATTTTTTGTAAACATTCGTTAATGTTTGTGTTATGTATTTCTAGTAAAATGTCATAAGCAGTGCAAGAATCTGGGTCCTTGTACACCTCTTCCCAATTTGTATTTTGTAACTCTGAATTTAGCTTATTAATATTTTCAGGATTCGTCATACGTTTGTAAATAGTCGTGTATTCTTTCTGTTTTCTTATGCCAATTTTATAAAAAAAATTAAATACTGGATAGTGGTCTGATATGTCATTATATAGAATTCCAGATGTTATGGAATATTCATGAATGTTAGTTATAATATTGTCTATCAGTGTTGCTGTTTGTTGCGTGACTCTTGTTGGTTTACTAATTGTTGGGTAGAATGCACTAGCAAACATAGTATGCACAAAGTCTGTTATTTGACTGTTTGTATCTGTCTTTAGTCAGTCGACATTGAAGTCTGCCGTTAACATGCATTTTTTCCGTTCATTTGAGATTTTTCCTGAAATGTTCATTAAACGTATTGTTGCTGGTATCGGGGGGATTATACCATGTGCCAATCACAATTTTTATATTGTCGACTTCTATCTCTATAAATAAAGTTTCGCAAGGACACTCCACAGAGTTTGTGCACAAGTCATCACTTGTTCTGAAGTTGAACCTATCAGCCATATACATACCTACTCGTCCACCTCTTTTTCCTATTCTTGTTTTTGACAAGAAGGTACATCCTGTGATATTATCAATTGGCTTTAACCAGGTTCCGGTTAGTCCAATACAGTCAAAATTAAAATTGAGTGATTTCAAACTATATTCCAGTGTATCAAAGTTCTTTGATATGCTTCTACAATTAACTGTTATTGTAGACAGGGTACTATTTATATTTAGTTTACTTTGCAAGTTATGGAGCTCAGAATCGGTATAGTACATACAGTCATTTAAACAATGTCGTAAATTGACTAGTTGGTCATCAGTGTCAAGTATGATGTCATCAATGCTACAGCACAAGTCCCTGTCGTAGGCCATTTCAAATCCGAGTGACTAATGTTTTTCCTCTACGCTAGTTCCTTTATCGTCTGTACTGATCCCGGAGGTTCGGTAGGTCACGCTCGTTCACGATTGTTACTTTTCTGCCGTTGCTATGGAGGCACACGATTCTTCCATCAAGCGTCCATGTAGCCACAATACCTTCAACGGTGCGTGCCTTCTGCAACAGTTCCGTGCGTCTTTTCGTAAGATTCTCGGTAATAACAAATCTCGCAACTTTCAACTTTCTTTTTGTGCCGAATATCGCTCGTCTTGTGTCGTAGGACGTTAACATCACGATAATCGGCCGGGGCTTCGTGCGCGGTCGATACATTCCCTAGTCAGTTTCAGGCCCAACTTATCGTTGCATACCGACAAAACCGCCTTGTCAGTGTCATCCTGTCCATCGGGTACTCCGTACAGTAGAAGGCAGTTTCTACGACTGTACTGTTCATGAGCTTCGCTGTCATCCCTAAGATCAGCATTCGCCCGCTCCAAGTCAACGACTCGCCTTTCCAGTCCACGGACAGCATCGTTCGTGTGGCTTCGGTCAATCTCGACCGATTCGTACACTTCTTGTTTGATGCGATCAAGGACTCAGTGTTCTACAATAGAGTCCACCAGCTTGTCGTTGAAGTCCGAATTTACGGTGATCTTTAGGATAATTGCTTCGGTGTCTGAGGATGGCAGTCTTCACATTTTCATGAACGAGATCTACGATCGCGCCACCTTTGGGTGACCAATTTCGCTGGGGCTGGCGAGGTCGGCGTTTCGTTTCCTCGTGTGTCTTCTTGGAACTTTCCCCAGCCATACCTATAATGGTCTGTTCGGTGTGAGTTTATGATAACGTCGTTGCAAATAAAAGTCTACGATGACAACGGATTAATGAGATTAATATGGATCTTTGCTCTTGTAAATTTGATAACGCCTAGCCAGAAGCGCCACCTAGATGCACTAGAACGAAGATTGAAGTCAACAAAGATGTCGCCTGAGTATCTCCATCGCAAATGCAGCCCACCCAAACGTATTCGAGGCTGCGGTCAAGATACGCTCATCGGGCGCGCTCAGACGCAACGTAACGTAACGTTAACCACGCCGTCGGGGTTCGTGTCGCCACCTTACGGGTTGAATTCGACTACGTCAACTACGTCAAGCAGTGTGACGTCCAGAGACTATATCACACACTGCATGGTATTTAGTTAAGGAATTGTTCGAAAGCATTGAAGTGTCATAACTTGTTAACGTAACATGCATTACTGATGCGTAATTTTTTTTGGTCAGTTTCGTGATTTGTTTCTCGCATGAGTTGCAGCATAAGTCTTGAAGAGACAATAGCATAAATTCGTATGTCTATTGTAACGAATGTCACTATTTGTGCAATGTGAGTAGAGGGTATTTATTATTCGTCGATATCGAGTCACAGTTTAAGTAACGTTACATGTTTGTGACTATATGTCTATGATAAGTGTTTACCATTCATAGATTCAGATACTGTGAATTAAGTATTTTGTTTTAAGTTGTGCCAATTCTTGGTTTCCCCAATTGCCTTGCCACCACTTGTAATGCCAGGTCACGACGACGAGGTACTCGAAGGGCGGGGTTTGGAGGAGCAGGTAAGTATTCTTCGAAATCAACTTAGCCGAGCTTCACGAGTTACAAGAGAAAACTGAAGGAACAGTACACTCAGAGTTGGATAGGGAGATAACCAATATAGTAGACCATATCGCAATGCTAAAGGAGCCTCACGAGGATCCCCCTAGCGGTGCTACTAGAGGTTTACGTCGCAGCACTCAAACACCACAGCCAACCAAGAAAGTGACCGAAAAGCAAGAGAGGGAGAGAGATAAGACAGAGACACGACTGAAGAAAATCTTCCTGCAAAGTTACGATGCCTGAAAGGTCGACGCAAAAGCCAGCAGAAAGCAGATGAAAGGATTCTGCACAATGAACTTTCTCCACATCCTCGAAGACATACCGTCTGAGAAGATGCTTTATTTCAGACGGTACGTTGGAGAAGTAAGGAAGGTTCCTGAGAGCTAGTTTCTTCAGAACACTACTGCAGCATATCACGAAGCCTAGAACGCGTTGAACCAAAGGTACGGTGACCCCTTCAATGTGGATCAAGCGTTTCGAGAGAGGCTGTTTTCGTGGCCAAAGATTGGCTCGAACGATAGCAAAGGCGTTCATGAGATAGCAGATTTCCTAAAGAGTTGTCTGGCAACTATGCATCATTTTCTGAGTTTGCAAACTCTGGACAACTGCCTCGAGAGTCAACGTGTCATCAGTCGACCTCCGGATTGGATGATATCCCGTGGAATCCACTGGTGTTTGCCACAGTAAAGAAGGAGAGCAATTACCCTCCGTTCACCAAGTTTGTTGACTTCGCGCTGAGGAGGTTTATATTGCGTGCAATCCCATTTCGTCTTTGCACGCCCTGAGAGGGCTCAACAGCACCCACTCTGTTAACTTCATATATAATGCTACTTCCCGTGAAGCCAAACGCAACAGGGCTAGCGCATTGGCGACCACTACGACGGAGAAGTCGGCTGAATCGTCAAACGAACAGATATCTGCATGCTCGTTCTGTCAACTAAAGGAACATCTGATCAGCATGTGTTTTATGTTGATCGCCAAGACCTGGGAGGAAACGATAAAATTCATAAAGGAGAAACGTCCTTGCTTTGAGTGCTTAAAGATAGGACACATCTCCCGGAAATTTCGCCTGAGATAGACCTGCGAGCAATGTAAACGTCAACACCCGACCTGTCTCCACGATGAAGACTACAAGGTGGGTAAATCAAATGGATTCAAGGAAACGTCTCAAGGTGGGAGAGAGGATGCCTCTCAGAGAGAAGTTGACTCTGCTGTTTCATTCAGCATTACATATGCAAACGCATACGCTTAAATATTTACTCAAATGTATTTCGTATGTTATGTGTCTCGTTAAGCTGAGCTAGTTACTGCTACATAACAACATAAGAAACGAACGCACGGTAGCTTAATGGTGTGGAATGCAACACACGCACGTACGCACGCACACAGTGTTATGAACTTTCTGTTTTATACACAAATCAAAATACAGCTAGGTATGAAATGGTTCTGTGTGAAGTTACGTTAATAGGAAACGGAGCAGCTGAGCACAAATTCGCCTAGTTACACAATTGATTCAGTACATTACGTAGAACACATGTGCCTTCTGTAGTTTGCTAAAGATGGCATTCATTTTAAGTTGGTACATGTTGGTACGTATACAATGTGTGACATTTTGTTACAGACACTACGTCTTGATACAGACATGACGTCTTAATACAGACATGTCTGTCTGTCTGACTGTCTGCGTGTCTGCCTCTCTCTCTCTCTCTCTCTCTCTCTCTCTCTCTCTCTCTCTCTCTCTCTCTCTCTCTCTCTCTCTCTCTCTCTCTCTCTCTCTCTCTCTGTCACTCTCTCTCACTCTCTCCCCCCATCTATCTGTCTCTGTTAGCTCCCCCTCTCTCAAATACCTCTTAATATTATTTTACCAACAGGAATACGCACATTTACACCCATTGTGTATAGAACCATCGCTTATGTTATTAAATATGTTAACCCTGGTTAAATTAAGGCCAGTCATGTTATTAGTATTGTATTTAAAAAAATATCTAATGGCGTGAAGCTGATACTTTTTTGTATTTTTCATTTAGCTCTTTCTTTATTTATAGTTATTTTATAATTTTATTCTCCTTGATAACATACTTAGCGCAACAGTGCATCTGCGAATACCATGTTGTACGTATTTTATTATAAATAATAACTGTTTTAGTGAGAGTATATGATCAACTCGAATGTGCGTGAGAGGTTCCAGTTAACTCGCGTACTAGTGATATATGACGTTTACGAGACTGTGCACAGCCTGGATTCTTGCCAATGCAATTGGATAAAAAGAACTACCGTAAATTGGTGGTATGTTCTCATCATTCTAACTAAGCCACGTCTGCAGCTGAACAGTATAGGAGATTTGTTGGACGCAACATCTTGTTACATACATGACGTCTTGATACAAGTCTTGATTAAGACGTGACGTCTTGGCACGTATATGATGTATTGATGCAGACATGACGTCTTGACAAAGACGTGATGCCTTCATTCAAACATGTTGTCTTCATTCAGATATGACATCTTGATACAGATGTTATCTATGTGTATGGAGACCTTCTGAAATATAGTAATTTTATTATGTTGATTTTAAAACATATTCACGCTGCTAGCACCCAGACAATCAGCAGATAATATGTTCCATTGATTTATATACCTCTTGGAGAACGACTACTTTATGGTATCTATTCAACACTCGTCCGTCACTAGTTTTACTGCATTTCTATTTTATTTAACTGAACAAAATATTTCTATCAATATTTTAATTGTTTTTATCTTATCTGATACATGTCATCTTGAAATAAACACGACGTATTCATACATACATGGCGTCTTGATCAACATAAAACGTCTTAATACAAACTCGACGTCTTGATAAAGACATTACGTCTTGATCCAGACACGACGCGTTGATACAGACACGATATATTAAAACAGACACGATGTCTTGATATAGACACGACGTCATACTAGACATTTTCCATAATTTCATAACACAATACAAAACTACTGAGATGTTGCGCTATTTGTTCTTGACGGCTGAGACTGGATAAAAATTGTCACGTTCACATAATGACAAAATGTATTCCACGTAGTCACGGAATACGCAACGAATATAATGGATACATTGGAGGAATGCGTAGTATCGTTAACAATGGTTCATTTGGCGCAAAGCACGCCTGCAGTATTAAATCCGCACTCCAATACTATCAGAGTTAATGTGTATTTAATGGGATTCTGGAAGCAGTATTTAGAACCTTATCATTGGATAATTACCAGGCGTAGCTACGAGTGTCAAATAAAATTAAATATCGCGGGATTTCACTGGATCCCATTAATTTTGGGAAATGACTCGTTAAGCGTAATGCCGACTTTGGGCACTAAACGAGGTTTATTCAATTGGGTGATGGGCTTAGCAGCTGCTTCATTTAGCGTCATGCATAGTAACATGTCGCTTGTTTTTTATCACCGTTCGCAGGGTTGCTGGTTGCGATCGTTTGCAAGCAGTTATGCGTCGTGACGGATGGAGTGCTAATTTCTTGTTTATTTTCTTTCTTCAAAACTAGTCCGAGGTGAATGTTTTTAGAATAACTAACTGTTCCTAGTAAACAACAGTTTTTATGTAGCAGTCTTGCATGAAAATATTCAGTGAGTCACTTCCGGTTGAAGAGCGCGTAGCGTATCAAAGGAGAACGAGTTCTCAAATAGAGCGACGCGGTGCCGATTAAAGTTACTGATATGGCTGCACATAGGCAGAGAGAGAGGGAGGGAGGGAGGGAGGGAGAGAGAGAGAGAGAGAGAGAGAGGGGGGGGGAGGGAGGGAGGGAGAAAGATAGAGAGAGAGGGAGGGAGGGAGAAAGAGAGACAGACAGACAGACAGACTGACAGACTGACAGACAGGCAGAGACATAAACAGAGGCAGATACAGCAAACCATCACAGTTAACGACATATATAATAAAAATGGATTGATTGTATCATCGTGAAGGTATTGTATTTTGGCAGATGATGCATTTTCAAAAAGAACTAGAACTTACAGCCCCCACGTCAAACACACTTTAAATGATTCACTAAAATAAAAAGCAAGAAACAACTCCCGGGATAATGTTGATGGGTGACACGCAAAACGCGGAAGTACGCGGCAGAAAGAGGAAACAACAAACGACATTCGGAAACGCAGAAGCGATAGTCACCGACGTCATGATGAACCGGGCTCTATCTCACTCTCACATCCATCACTGCTCAGTTGGCGGGTGGCGATTCGACACGCGTGCATGTTTCACGACACACACGGTCAAAGCTTCTTTCTGGATGTCGGATGTCATTTAGTAAACCGAGACCGCGCGATCGTGTACAACTCGGTCGGGCCATTCCGAAGGAAACTCAGACGCGAAACACATCGACGACACATGTCACGACGACTTGTTGTCGTGCGCGTTACGCAACACGTGTGGAGGGCAGTCTTTGCGGAATGTCACATGAGATGGAGTAGAGAGAGTTCGAATATGCCACACCAATCGCGGGTGTGATTAGGCAGCTGGTTTTAATAAGTACGTGATCTGGCAGGTACCTAACCAGGTAACGGACAGTGTAATTATGTCGCGACGATGCGAAGGCAGCGCATATTGCCTTTCTGCAGGGCACGCCGCGGGTGTATTCTCCTGTTCGTCTGCGTGTCGATGTGTTTGCAGGCCGGCACGTGCAGTAGCGACGATCACACGAACTTGTTAAACACATCAGGAGTTAGCGTAAATGTTAGGGTTACAGTGCAAGACACGCAGACAGCTGACGACCAGACTTACTTTCCCACGCAGGAATATACAGCCAGTGAAACAGTGACACGGGTCAACCAGTCGGGAACGATCTTAGACAAAGTAGATCATTTTGATGTTGCAACAACTGTGGTGATATCACATGGTGTGACATATGAGGCCACCGTTCTACCACCTGTAGAATCAAACAGTTTTGGTGAGACAATGACAGACGGGGATGCTGCAACCGAGAGTACTAGTGAATTCGTGAGTAGATGCGGATTGTGTGCCGGCAGCAGCTGCAACGGCAGCAAACCACAAACGAAGACGTTGTCATCAACAGGGCATGAGAACGCCACCTGCACGGAGGGAAATGCGTCAACAGGGACCCCGCTATGGCGTCGCCTCATGAACGCTGGGCTGCTAGTCATGGCAGGTATACTGGAGTTGTCGCCAACACGCTGACGTTCGTGACTCTGACCATCAACGGCCGGTCCTTCTCCCGTCTCACGTCCATCTTCCTACGGCACCAGGCGTTGATCGACGCCGTGGTGTGTGCCCTCGCTAGCGGTGTCTTCATGCAGACGTCGGTGTGGCATGTCGGCCAGTACGCCGTCGACTATGCCGTATGCTTCAACTGGCACAGTCAGTACATCTACTGGGCCACCGTGCTGCTGTCCGTGTGGAACCTCGTCTCCATCGCCGTCGACCGCCTCATAGCCGTGTGCTTCCCCATCAGGTACAAGACCCTCTCGCCGCGCTGTCTCAAAATCGCCATCGCCGTCATGTACCTGCTGTGCATCTTCAGCCCGGCGCCGTCCTTCCGCTTCATCAACTTCGTGCGCGGTAAATGTGACCTCGGCATCTCGCTTACACCGGAGCTTACTAACGCCTTCTATTACTGGTTCTCCATCTACTGGTTGTTCGTTGCCTACATCGTGCCCATATTGTCCTTCCTGGTGCTGTACGGCCGCACCGCCTTGCAGCTGCGGCGTCAACGCTTCACCGTCGCCTCGGCCACGCAGTCGCAGACGCTCACCAAGTCGACGATACGAGTGACGAAATGCGCCATCACCGTGACGGTGATCTTCGCGGCGACCATCAGTTACGACTCGATCTACTTCTCCCTTGACAGTGTCGGAGCGACGAGCTACGACTTCGGGGCACCCGTGCAACTCGTCGGCATCCTGATGACTGTATGTAACTCACTCGCCAACCCCTTCATGTACGCCGCCTTTATGCCGACTTTCCGGCGCAGTCTCTGGCGGACGATCTGTCGGCGCGCCAACGCCGTGCACGACGAAACGACAACCGTGACTGTCGCCAGTACGGTCTAGGCACCCGTCCTCTCTCAACCATTGTCGTTAGAACATCGCACTCGCAAATGAAAAAATCCGTTCTAAAATCATCCTGCTGCTGTTTCGGAGCTTGGAAATTTCTTTTACTCCACATTGGCTTAGTTCAATGAGTAGCTTATCTGGCCATAGACAGTGGCGGATATTTGTATACGAATAGTGATCGCGCAATAATAGCAACGTGGCTGAATGTTTTTCAGAGAAGTTGAGATGATGTTCGAATGAACAGTTCTGCCAGTTTGTTAAATTTTAATCTCTGTGCAATTCGAAGCACTGAATAAAGCGCTACAAAAGAGCATGCCTTTACCTTTTACTTTCTTACAATATTGACCTGTTCCGTGATCGCCAATTCACACCACTGCGCATGTGCGTACGTTGAATTGTGAGAACAATCGCGTTCATCAGGCAAATGTAAAGAGAAATCTATCAACAAAAATGAATATGCGTGGCAGGAAGTAGATATTTAGTTTCTACACCTGGAAGATGCAGTGCAATCCCTGCCGCACGAAATATTGTTCAAAAGCTGCCAATATTGCTAGTTGCCGAAAGACGATAATGCATATACACCCTTAAGACGTTTATATGTAAAGAGTTTTTCTCCACGTGTATCTGTTTGCAGAAGTAGAAACATACATGAGTATTAGTGAAAAGGTATATGATTATTAATGAGTTTAGTAGCAAGTTATGTTAATGTTTTTTTTCGTTTTTGTGGCATTTCTGTAATTCATTCTGCATAAACGCTGAACCTTTCTTTACATTTGTTGTTTAAACCATAATTACACGCATATAAAATTAATTGATTGTTTTCTGTATCGACGAGCGAATTAGTTCAGAATATCGGAAGTAGAAAGGAAGTACAAGAATACACCAGAGCTACCCCATGGACGCCATTTAAAATTATCACATCATCCGACATACGGTGACACGGACTAACAACATAACTATATTGATATGTTTTGTCACGTATTGTGCAGATATATATATATATATACATATTTAACGTGGCCGTAGCTCGTTTGATGTTGGAATAAAGGACAATGTATGCATATATAGTAGGTTGGTAATGGGCATGTTTTTTGCCAAATGGTATGCATAACAAGCATACCAAGAAAGTACATGTATATAATGAAATGTGCACAAACATTGTTACTGTACACAAATAGACAATCAATAAAATATATGTATACACTACAGCCAGTTGGGCTAAAGTTTAAGGCCGTGACATGGTAACAACGGAGCGATTACAACGATGATAGTCCTACACTACTGCCGTTACACTCCCATCAAATTACGAATGAATTTCTAGGAGCCTGTAGAGACAAATGCATATCTTATAACACATTAAGTCATGATAAGCTCAGGATAAAATCATCAGTGATTTCTCAGTACATAAGACACAAACTGTGAGGTCGAAAGAAAACAAAACCACATGCCCCAGAAAATGCCAAGTCCTACAACAGAGGAGTCGAGGACGAGCTAACTCTCTTTCAAGTAGGAGGGCAAGACTCTGAACAGGACGCTCGAGAACTGAATATGCAGAAGTGCGTCTTCCTTGCTGGTCCAGTCTCGACTCGCTCATACGTATCTTGACCTTTCTTACTAGACCGTCTTTGCCTTCTATGGCTTCAACGTCTCTGGCGAGTTGCCGCTCTTTGCGTGCAGTATCGTCGTTACTCACGATTACTACATCGCCGATCTGTAGATTTCTTCTTGGATTGTTCCACTTCTGTCATCCATTGATATTCGTAAATACTCTTTCCTCCACCGGCTCCAGAACTGGTCCGCTAGGAATTGGATTGTTCTCCATCTCTTTCTTGCAAATACGTAAATCAGTAAAATATAGATACAGTACATCCAAGTGCTAATCTACGAATCAAAGGTGAGGGGCTACATGCCATACGACATCAAAGGTGAGGGTATACATGCCATGCGACATCAAAAGTGAGGGGCTACATGCCACAGACACTACTCATAATGAGGAGTGTCCCCCCTAGTTGTTATTTGCTATTGATTTTACGCTGATAACCAATTAGCTGGCTTTACTCTCACGTATACATGAGAGTGTATTTGATTAGTTCTCTGCTCATGTTAGCGTATGCTACGGCGCAAGAAAATGTGCAATCCTTGGGATATTAATTATATAATACATTTTATTACATCCGTGTCGTGATCAGTGGCACTGCCATGGCTAGGAAGGCCCCAGTGAATGTTTAGACATCGTCGGCAATCATTATCATCATAAAATTATTTTTATTATAAGCCGATGTAATTTCCAAGTAAAACCACTGCTGTAAGTAATATTTATATTTTGAATAGTGGATGGATCGAGTTAAAGCAACGGTATTTAATTGGGGGTAATTCGGGCATTTTCGGGGGGATAAAACAAGCTTTTTTAAAGTATTACATTTTCAGTAAATAATTCAGCATGACTACGCTCTTGTTGCATGCTGCATAGAACATATATGTTGTGGAAATACATATCAGAAGTTAACAATGTATCATACTGAAAGTAAGAAGGCAACCTTGAAACACAGGCTAATGAGACATCCAATGTTCTCCAACGCCACGTGAAGAGAACAAAGCTTAGTATCCGCTTGCTGGTGATATCACGCCGCATATACTTTCCATGGGAGAGACCATTCTTGGATATTTCCCACATTTGGACCACTGTGACAAGAATGCATGAATAGTGATATTTTTTAGTGAATTAAGGAGTTGTCGAAAACGAAAGACGAGGTCCTTGGCACGCGAGAAGATGGCACACTGAAACAAGACTTTCATGATCCTGACCTGGTAACTTTCTGACAACAGTCTAGCGGTGAATACCCAATTCGCTGTGACACAGCTCTTACATGCCTCATCCGAATGGATTGCTCTGTAGCAACTATACAATGATCAACATTAAAACCAAGACATAAAATAAGTGGAACTTGCTGATGACCTGCGATGTGCTGTAGCTGTGACAAAGCCTCCCGCATCAATGCTTATCGAAACGAATTTCAACCGTACACACATACTTTCATCTGTGAAGTATTGCTTTTCATACGTTTGATCTTATTTTAATGGTAGTGAAACCAAGGTATAGCTAATGTTATATTTTACTAATAAACTATTAACTATATCAATTAGTAAACGAGTTTGGTATTTAAAAATGGAGGAATAATTACGGTTTTATGGCTCGCTCAACGGGTGACAGAGTCAACAAGATTAAATACCGCTGATTGAAAGGATCATCCGGTAACCCTGAGGGGTTGGTGTGAAGAGGAAGTGTGGGTGGGCAGAAGGTGTGAGTGGGGAAGGGTGTGTGGGTGGGCAGTGGGTGTGTAGGGAGAGGGTGTGAATGGGAGGGTGTGTGGGTGGGCGGGGTGGATAGGGACGGGGTGTCGGTGGAGAGGGGTGTGGTCAAATAATGTTAACGGTCTTGCTAACGTTTATGTGAAAACAGTACTTATTTAATACTATGTCGATGAACAGTATTGGTCACGTGAAAATGACATGTTATATTCGTTTAATATTGTCAATGTTGCATTATTATGTTTTCGTTAAAATGTAAGCAGTATTATAAAAGAGTTAATAGAATAATTTATGTCCTGTATATGGAGTGTCACCGTTTGTGAACATGTATATTTTAATGTCTTAAGCGATTATGCATGACACTGTACAGCTGCGCATATTTATTATTGTTTGATTTCTTTGTGTGATTCATTCACGGTCTCGTATACCACCTGAAAGGAACTATTACTATACGAATGACAAGTAAAGGTGCGGGTTAACCACGTGATATGCTGTAATTGTTATTACAGAAACCATTTGACTTTCAATGTGGTGTGCATTTTATAGGCACATTTGTACCTGATTTATTGTTACTTTCCGATGTATGCGGAACAATTTGTTTTCTTTATATTGATGTACCCGTACATTGTGGAAGTGTGCACTCTGGGAAATGTTGGAGTCTGAATTAAGAAAAATTCGAATACATTAACGCATTGATGTATAGCATTTGCTAAAAGATACACACGTTGGAATGTGTACTTCTCAATCGAGTGGAAACTACTTTTGTAAAGGTAGAACTGACGATCAATGATGGAAAGATGAGAGCTAAGTATTACTAAATGAGGGGCTTCCAGAGAAAGCCAACTACATAAAGTAGATTGGCTCCTTGTTTAATTATATAACAAGGAAAGACACAAATAGAAGAAATGCACTCACTAAACGTAATAGCATGTAGCATTCATTACGCACTCTCACGCAAACTAAGGCAGCGTCCGTTGCTCGTAGCAGAGGATTGTGTTCTTTTTGATTAGTGCGATGCGGGCTGAATTAACAATCCAGCAACTCTTCCGAAACATAAACTATCATTTGTTGATCACATCATCAGAGTAGAAGGAATCACACAAACATCATTAGAGGGAATTAATGGTTGAATACTACAGAGGCAAGAGACACATACACAACTACACAGCATAGATAGGCAGGGGTGGATCCAAAGAGGGTAGTCGGGGGGGGGCAAAACCGCCAATTGCACCCCCTTGAGGCTCGTTAAAATCACTGGCGGCCGAACCAAATTAATATTGGTTGGGCAGAGCCCGAGTTCAAGGACGACTGCGCTGTCGGGTCCTGACATCGGAAGACGAGGGGGTGCTGTTGAAGATTTACCACCGGAGCTTCACTACCGCTCCGCTTCGCCACTCCGCCATCGTGCCCCATAGTCTCTATAGTATAAGCAAATAATAAAAGAAATGTAGACTTAGTGGATTATATTTTCGGTAATCAATAGTACGAACATACAATAGTAACATGCGTGCATTCATGCATGCATGCATACACGCATGCATGCATACATACATGCATAAATACATTCATACATACATGCGTACATTCACTCTACCTGTCTCCCTGGTGTATACTCACTCTAATTGCCTTCCTGGCATATACTCACTCTACCTGTCTCCCTGATGTATACTCACTCTTCTTGCCTTCCTGGCATACACTAGCTCACTCTACCCGTCTCCCTGGTGTATACTCACTCTACTCGCCTTCCTGACATACACTCTGATGTATACTCAGCCTACTTGTATTCACAGGGTGTCGTACACCCACTCTATCTCTCTTATCAATAATTCTTAAGACATCTATAGAATTTGTTATAGAACTGCACGCGCACACACTTTAGTAATAATAATAATAACATGATTACCACTACTAATAATAATAACATATTGATTTCGAACATTAAAAAGGTAATTGCAGTCTTTAAAAAGCAACTATTACAGTAATGATACTGTTAACATCGTCATGGATTAAAATAATATATACATAAATACAGACATATATTATGATATACATACATAATAGGATAATAAGAAGCAAATATTACAAAATAGAAAATATGTGGCTTACCTGATGTAAAAAGAGAGAAATAAACCGTGCTTGAGATGGCCTATTGAAAATCACGATGTAACATGTGACATGAACACCATCATTTAATAAAGCTTTTATTTACTTACTGCTAATGTAAAACCACTCACTTCGAATCAGCGTTCAATCAACGGGTGTGTAATCTCTTGTCCACTGCTAACAGACTGTCACTACGTATTTTCAACAGGGTGTCTCCTAACGTATCTACCGAACAACACGTCATGCAACATGATAATAGACACCCATTTATTATTATTTGATTAGTATCACTTCTATGCATGTGTTCTCTAGAATCTGCGCAAGAAATTTCTACTTAGAAACTGGACAGTAGGTATTCACGAGATCTTCTTCAAGTCGATGTGTCTTGATCAATATTACAGCACTTTGTCCTAAGTAAATTTTCTTCTCGCCAACAGATGCCTTGTTGTCCACTATTTTTCGGAGATTGACGTCGTAGTTTTCCAACAACTGGTCAATTTAAGATAGTTGAAAAGCTCGCATAACTGAAATACGAATAACTTGTTAAAGTCGGTCGACGTTAAACGCACGTAACAACCGTGCAACAATGTGAGTAAACGTGTATTTTACCAATGAACCAATATAGCTTAATGCTGGTGTGCCTAAATTGATTTGTTCTTCTAAATAGGGGTTGCCACATGATGATTTTTAACACAATTCAGACCTCGTGTATGCAGTACTGTCCCAAAAATTCAGTGGATTTCCCTTACCCGTCTGTAACTGCTATCACACCCTCATAACGTTTTGTGTTTGTTCGGTGCTGCAGTTTGTGAACTTCGCGAACATTCAAGATTTAACAAGATTTAACAAGATTGCCATCCAGAAAATTACTCTGGATGGCAGGTGGACAAGGAAGCCTTTTGGCTTATCGAGAGTCCAATACTTTTTATCTACATGTATCCCGCCTTTTTAAGGTGTGTGTCGATTTTATTTTTAAACATATTCACGCTACTAGCACCAACACAATCAGGATATAATCTGTTCCATTCATTTACAGTCCTTTGTGAGAATGAGAACTTTCTTATATCTAATCTACACTGCTCCTTTACTAATGTAGCTTCATGTCCTCTGGTCCTTCTATTTTTCTTAAATGAGAAAAAAATGTTTCTATCAATATTTTCATAACCATTCAATATTTTAAACACTTCTATGTGATCTCCTCTCAATCTCCTGGTCTCTAATGTTGTTAAACCACATTCTTTTAGGCGTATTTCGTAACTAAGATCCCTCAGATTTGGTATCATTTTAGTCGCTCTCCTCTGTACTCTTTCTAGCACATCTATGTCCTTCTTGCGATATGGCCTCCATGCTTGTATACAATATTCTAAATGAGGCCTCACTATTGTTTTGTACAGCGGTACTATTAATAATTTTTTCTTATACGCTATATTTCGCCTAATTAATCCAAGGATTTGATTTCCCTTTGACGCTGCAATTCCGCACTGCTCTGAAACCTTCATATCAGCACTAATGGTTAACCCCAAGTCCTTTTCTTTTACAGTAGTACTTAGAACAGTACCCCCAATTTTATATTTTACCTCTTCATTCCCATGACCTGTGTGGAGGCATTTACATTTCCCAAAATTGAACACCATTTGCCACTTTTCAGACCATTTGATCAACCTATCAAGATCATCTTGTAAATGCTGTCTGTCTCCATCACTTT
>CM034536.1:48590920-48598420 GCA_020002185.1 Paraescarpia echinospica
CCATCAACTACTACACGTTGTCTTCTGTCATTCAGCCATTTTTATATCCAGTTTATTATACCATTTCCTATGCCATGGGCCTTTAGCTTAAGGAGTAATCTTTGATGTGGTACTTTGTCGAAAGCTTTTTGAAAATCTAAATAGATGATATCTACTGGTGATCCCTCATCTACCCACCTAGTGATGTCTTCCAAAAAACATAACATATTTGTTAAGCATGACCTCGCTTTTTAAAACCCATGTTGAGATGGGTTTATCAAGTTTTGTTTAACAAGAAAATCCACCATGTGATCTTTAATTAGTCTTTCTAATAATTTGCAAATCACTGATGTTAAACTCACTGGTCTATAGTTCTCTGACTTGTTTCTCGAACCTTTTTTTAAATAACAGTATAATGTTTGCCTCTTTCCATTCTAAAGGAACCACTCCCTCTTCTAATGACAAATTGAAAACTGTTGCAAGCGGTACGCTAATTTGTTCTACAATTTCCAATAGTAGTTTGGGCGGAATCCCGTCCACTCCAGGTGATTTATTATCCTTCATAGCCCTTATTTTCTTAGCTACCATTTCCGAGGTTACAACTAACTGTCCTAAATAGTCTGAATCTGCCCCCTTGAACTTAGCCTCTGGTACTGGCAGTGAACTAATATCTTCCCTGGTAAACACTGAACTAAAATACTCATTCAGGTCTTCTGCCATTAAGAATCCCTCTGATATTGTATTTCCAGCACTATCTTCTAGAGGACCGACCTTATCCTGAACTTTCTGTTTGCTTCGAATATACGCATAAAAACTCTTACTGTCATGTTTTATATTACTAGATAAATTTTTTTAATATCTTCTCTTTGAATTTCTAATTTCAGCTGTAGCTTGATTAAGTGCTTCTTTATAAATGTTGTAGTCTTCATCATTTCCAGTACATCTATATGACTTCCACATCATTTGTTTATACTTCATTTTTCTAATGGCTTCTTTCGATAAGTGTTTCTTTTTAGACCGTTTCCCTTGTTTTTTGAAAGGTACAAATTTATCGACTATGCACTTAATTTCACTATTTAAGATATTCCAGCATTCGGTTGCTGTCTTATTCTTCAGTGTGTTATTCCAGTCTATCTTTGCTAAATATTTCCTCATGTCCTTATACCTTCCTTTGTGGAAATTTCTCCTATACTGCTTTTTACTATTCCTTTTTGATTTTACTTTGATGGTAAAATGTATCTGGTTGTGATCACTACTCCCCAGTGGCTCACATATCTTGACATTGTCAACTAATTCTTTCTGTGAGGACAAAACTAAGTCTAACACATTCTCTCCCCTGGTTGGTTCTAGCACATGTTGAGAAAGGAAACTATCTTGTACTAAAACTAAAAACTTGTGGTCCTCACTCCCCATACTCTGTAGAGATTTCCATTGTATATGCCCATGGTTAAAGTCCCCCATAATAATACAGTTCCGTTTGCTTACTTCCCTTATAGCGTTTTGTATTTTTTCATTCTCTTCTATGCTTATGTTTGGACTTCGATAAACTAACCCAACTGTTAACGTTGAGTTTCCTGTAACTATGTTACACCAAACAGCTTCTTCGCAATCTGCTTCTCTTTCTAATTTTATTTCATAAGCCTGGATAGATTCTTTAATATATAAAATAACTCCACCTCCCTTTCTTCCTATTCTATCTTTCCTAAACATTACATATCCTGTTAGTCCCAATTCGGCATCTGATATATCAGTGGTGGCCCACGATTCGGTTATACCTATTATGTGAGGGTCAATATCTTCTACCATAATGTTTAGTTCACTTCTTTTGTTTACTATGCTCCTTGCATTTAAACAAATGCATTTATATCCTGATTCAGAACAGTTTTCCAGGCTGTTCTTTGCCGATTTATTTCTGCTGTCTTTATCTATGCCTCCAGTTTCAGGCTTCTCTGTGAATCCCCCCTGCGAATCTAGTTTAAATAGATGCAGCCTGTCTCACTGTCAACAGATTGCAGCAAGTTCTCTGAGAAAACTGCTGCCCCTTTCCACTTAGATGTAGGCCATCTCTCATGTACATATCTTCCCTCCCAACAAAGTATCCCCATAAATCTACGAATCCCACCCCCTCTTCTTTACACATCTGCTCAACTAGTGCGTTGATCGCCATCCTCTTGCAGTTTCTATATGTCGGCCCCCTTCCTCCCATTACTGGCAAAATTCCTGAGAGGATAATCTGTTCTACTCTTGTCTTCTTTAACTTCTTCACTAACTGTCTGTACTTCTGAACTATCCCAGTTGTTCCCTCCCTCTCTGCGTTATTTGTCCCTACATGTACTAGTATAGACCCTCCCTTGCCATGCCCCAGTACCTTCTCTACCCTTTCAGTTATATGTTACATTCGTCAGTATTTTCGTGCAGCATCCATCAAGCTCTTACTTCGTAATTTTGTCTGCATCTCAAACTTGCATCAATCTCATCATGTGGCGACATCTTGCCTAAAAAAATGTGGCTATCATGGATTTCCACCACTATGTTGTGCCGGTCTTATTTGCTTTACGTTCTCTAGCCATAGGCGGATATAGGGGGCCTATGGGGCACGATGGCGGAGTGGCGAAGCGGAGCGGTAGTGAAGCTCCGGTGGTAAATCTTCAACAGCACCCCCTCGTCTTCCGATGCCAGGGCCCGACAGCGCAGTCGTCCTTGAGCTCCGGCTCTGCCCACCCAATATTAATTTGGTTCGGCCGCCAGTGATTTTAGCGAGCCTCAAGGGGGTGCAATTGGCGGTTTTGCCCCCCCCCCGACTACCCTCTTTGGATCCACCCCTGCCTATCTATGCTGTGTAGTTGTGTATGTGTCTCTTGCCTCTGTAGTATTCAACCATTAATTCCCTCTAATGATTTTTGTGTGATTCCTTCTACTCTGGTGATGTGATCAACAAATGATAGTTTATGTTTCGGAAGAGTTGCTGGATTTTTAATTCAGCCCGCATCGCGCTCCTCCAAAAGAACACAATCCTCTGCTACGAGAAACGGACGCTGCCTCAGTTTGCGTGAGAGTGCATAATTAATGCTACAGGCTATTACGTTTAGTGAGTGCATTTCTTCTATTTGTGTCTTTCCTTGTTATATAATTAAGCAAGGAGCCAATCTAATTTATGTAGTTGACCTTCTCTGGAAGCCCCTCATTTAGTAGTACTTAGCTCTCATCTTTCCATCACTGGTCGTCAGTTCTACCTTTACAAAAGTAGTTCTCACTCGATTGAGAAGTACACATTCCAACGTGTGTATCTTTTAGCAAATGCTATACGTCAATGCGTTAATGTATTCGAATTTTTCTTCATTCAGACTCCAACATTTCCCAGAGTGCACACTTCCACAATGTACGGGTACATCAATATAAAGAAAACAAATTGTTGCCCGTACATCGAAAAGTAACAATAAATCAGGTACAAATGTGCCTATAAAATGCACACCACATTGAAAGTCAAATGGTTTCTGTAATAACAATTACAGCATATCACGTGGTTAACCCGCACCTTTACTTGTCATTCGTATAGTAATAGTTCCTTTCAGGTGGTATACGAGACCGTGAATGAATCACACAAAGAAATCAAACAATAATAAATATGCGCAGCTGTACAGTGTCATGCATAATCGCTTAAGACATTAAAATATACATGTTCACAAACGGTGACACTCCATATACAGGACATAAATTATTCTATTAACTCTTTTATAATACTGCTTACATTTTAACGAAATCATAATAATGCAACATTGACAATATTAAACGAATATAACATGACATTTTCACGTGACCAATACTGTTCATCTACATAGTATTAAATAAGTACTGTTTTCACATAAACGTTAGCAAGACCGTTAACATTATCTGACCACACCCCTCTCCACCGACACCCCGTCCCTATCCACCCCGCCCACTCACACACCCTCCCATTCACACCCTCTCCCTACACACCCACTGCCCACCCACACACCCTTCCCCACTCACACCTTCTGCCCACCCACACTTCCTCTTCACACCAACCCCTCAGGGTTACCGGTTGATCCTTTCAATCAGCGGTATTTAATCTTGTTGACTCTGTCACCCGTTGAGCGAGCCATAAAACCGTAATTATTCCTCCATTTTTAAATACCAAACTCGTTTACTAATTGATATATTTAATAGTTTATTAGTAAAATATAACATTAGCCATACCTTGGTTTCACTACCATTAAAATAAGATCAAACGTATGAAAAGCAATACTGCACAGATGAAAGTATGTGTGTATGGTTGAAATTCGTTTTGATAAGCATTGATGCGGGAGGCTTTGTCACAGCTACAGCACATCGCAGGTCATCAGCAAGTTCCACTATATTTTATGTCTTGGTTTTAATGTTGATCATTGTATAGTTGCTACAGAGCAATCCATTCGGATGAGGCATGTAAGAGCTGTGTCACAGCGAATTGGGTATTCACCACTAGACTGTTGTCAGAAAGGTACCAGGTCAGGATCATGAAAGTCTTGTTTCAGTGTGCGATCTTCTCGCGTGCCAAGGACCTCGTCTTTCGTTTTCGACAACTCCTTAATTCACTGAAAAAATATCACTATTCATGCATTCTTGTCACAGTGGTCCAAATGTGGGAAATATCCAAGGATGGTCTCTCCCATGGAAAGTATATGCGGCGTGATATCACCAGCAAGCGGATACTAAGCTTTGTTCTCTTCACGTGGCGTTGGAGAACATTGGAGGTCTCATTAGCCTGTACTTCAAGGTTGCCTTCTTACTTTCAGTATGATACATTGTTAACTTCTGATATGTATTTCCACAACATATATCTTCTATGCGTAGTCATGCTGAATTATTTACTCAAAATGTAATACTTTAAAAAATCTTGTTTTATCCCCCCGAAAATGCCCGAATTACCCCGAATTACCTCTCTATTAAATACCGTTGCTTTAACTCGATCCATCCACTATTCAAAATATAAATATTACTTACAGCAGTGGTTTTACTTGGAAATTACATCGGCTTATAATAAAAATAATTTTATGATGATAATGATTGCCGACGATGTCTAAACATTCACTGGGGCCTTCCTCGCCATGGCAGTGCCACTGATCACGACATGGATGTAATAAAATGTATTATATAATTAATATCCCAAGGATGGCACATTTTCTTGCGCCGTAGCATACGCTAACATGAGCAGAGAACTAATCAAATACACTTTCATGTATACGTGAGAGTAAAGCCAGCTAATTGGTTATCAGCGTAAAATCAATAGCAAATAACAACTAGGGGGGACACTCCTCATTATGAGTAGTGTCTGTGGCATGTAGCCCCTCACCTTTGACGTCGCATGGCATGTATACCCTCACCTTTGACGTCGCATGGCATGTAGCCCCTCACCTTTGATTCGTAGATTAGCACTTGGATGTACTGTATCTATGTTTTACTGATTTACGTATTTGCAAGAAAGAGATGGAGAACAATCCAATTCCTAGCGAACCAGTTCTGGAGCCGGTGGAGGAAATAGTATTTACGAATATCAATGGATGTCAGAATTGGAACAATCCAAGAAGAAATCTACAGATCGGCGATGTAGTAATCGTGAGTAACGACGATACTGCACGCAAAGAGCGGCAACTCGCCAGAGACGTTGAAGCCATAGAAGGCAAAGACGGACTAGTAAGAAAGGTCAAGATACGTATGAGCGAGTCGAGACTGGACCAGCAAGGAAGACGCACTTCTGCATATTCAGTTCTCGAGCGTCCTGTTCAGAGACTTGCCCTCCTACTTGAAAGAGAGTTAGCTCGTCCTCGACTCCTCTGTTTTAGGACTTGGCATTTTCTGGGGGCATGTGGTTTTGTTTTCTTTCGACCTCACAGTTTGTGTCTTATGTACTGAGAAATCACTGATGATTTTCTCCTGAGCTTATCATAACTTAATGTGTTATAAGATATGCATTTGTCTCTACAGGCTCCTAGAAATTCATTCGTAATTTGATGGGAGTGTAACGGCAGTAGTGTAGGACTATCATCGTTGTAATCGCTCCGTTGTTACCATGTCACGGCCTTAAACGTTAGCCCAACTGGCTGTACTGTATACATATATTTTATTGATTGTCTATTTGTGTACAGTAACACTGTTTGTGCACGTTTCATTATATACATGTACTTTCTTGGTATGCTTGTTATGCATACCATTTGGCAAAAAACATGCCCATTACCAACCTACTATATATGCATCCATTGTCCTTTATTCCAACATCAAACGAGCTACGGCCACGTTAAATATGCATATATATATCTGCACAATACATGACAAAACATATCAATATAGTTATGTTGTTAGTCCGTGTCACCGTATGTCGGATGATGTGTTAATTTTAAATGGCGTCCATGGGGTAGCTCTGGTGTATTCTTGTACTACCAGTATTCTGTACTTCCTTTCTACTTCCAATATTCTGAACTTTATGAACTATTGTGGTTTGCGTGGCGCAAACGTGACTAAAGCGCGTATATGTTTCTATATGACGAAACCAGCCATTGTATCTTGGAATAAAACTTAAGTAATTCGCTCGTCGATACAAAAAACAATCAATTAATTTTATATGCGTGTAATTATGGTTTAAACAACAAATGTAAAGAAAGGTTCAGCGTTTATGCAGAATGAATTACAGAAATGCCACAAAAACGAAAAAAAACATTAACATAACTTGCTTCTAAACTCATTAATAATCATATACCTTTTCACTAATACTCATGTATGTTTCTACTTCTGCAAATACATACACGTGGAGAAAAACACTTTTCATATAAACGTCTTAAGGGTGTATATGCATTATCGTCTTTCGGCAACTAGCAATATTGGCAGCATTTGAACAATATTTCGTGCGGCAGGGATTGCACTGCATCTTCCAGATGTAGAAACTAAATATGTACTTCCTGCCACGCATATACATTTGTCTTGATAGATTTCTCTTTACATTTGCCTGATGAACGCGTTTGTCCTCACAATTCAACGTACGCACATGCGCAGTGGTGTGAATTGGCGATCACGGAACAGGTCAATGTTGTAAGAAAGTAAAAGGTAAAGGCATGCTCTTATCTAGCGCTTTATCCAGTGCTTCGAATTGCACAGAGATTAAAATTTAAAAAACTGGCAGAAATGTTCACTCGAACATCATCTCAACTTCTCTGAAAAACATTCAGCCACGTTGCTATTATTGCGCGAACACTATTCGTATACAAATATCCGCCACTGTCTGATAGGCTACTCATTGAACTAAGCCAATGTGGAGTAAACGAAATTTTCAAGCTCCGAAACAGCAGCAGGATGATTTTAGAACGGATTTTTTCATTTGCGAGTGCGATGTTCTAACGACAATGGTTGAGAGAGGACGGGTGCCTAGACCGTACTGGCGACAGTCACGGTTGTCGTTTCGTCGTGCACGGCGTTGGCGCGCCGACAGATCGTCCGCCAGAGACTGCGCCGGAAGGTCGGCATAAAGGC
>CM034536.1:48603420-48623860 GCA_020002185.1 Paraescarpia echinospica
ACTTGCCTCACTGACATACCCTCACTCTACCTGTCTTCCTGATGTATATTCAGCCTACTTGTATTTGGGTTTGACTTCAGGTTAGCTATCTGTCTATGTGCAAAAAATGCTATTTATGATTGATTTTTGTATTTATTTATGACTTATGCATCTAATGATTTAGCATAGTTTGTGAACATTGCGTTATAAAAAAATTCCTGAAGATCTGCAACTTGCATGTCCAGTAAATGCTGGTTAAAATAATGATAGTGTGTATTTTTTTGCAAACATATACAACATTTTATGAAAAATTACAAACAAATTTTTCTTTAATATTCTATATATTTTATTCTCAGATCGGTAAGGTACTATGGTGGACTGTGTGTTGTGCTCAGGGCCATTCATATCAGGCAAACGTCGTATGTGGTATAATCGTTGATGACCTAGTCTTTAACCTGGATCAGTCGAACCTGGATTCTATCATCACCGGAGACTTTTACTCGGATTACACCAAGCTGAATACCCCAGGTCATTTAGCTAAATGTGTAAACAACATAGTATCATCCTAAAACTTCAAACAAGTAATATTACAACCTACCCGGAAAACTGAACACTCCAGTACGATCATTGATCTTACATTCACCAACATCGAATCCAAGATCACCCATGCAGTAGCTGTGGTTACAGTTGCAGACCATCTCATGAACTATCTGGTATTACATCTCAAAAAGCCGTGGACCTGTCGGTTTGCCCAAGCCGGGCAAACCGATAGGTCCACTAACGAGTGTGCGTCCGATAGTTTTACTATCAATACTCCGAAAGACATTGTCTCTCATCGTTTTCTCGAGGATCGCGCCGAAAGTTGACGACTACCTGTCGCCGTCGCAATCGGGATTCCGACGCAGACGCAGCACGGCTGACGTAGTCTTCGGGTATCGTTGGCTCTGTGCTAAAGCGCAGCGTCAGCACGTATCAATCGAATTCCTCGGCATCGACCTGAGTCGTGCCTTCGATACCATACGTCGCGACAAGCTGCTCGATACGCTGCAAACATTCCTCGGCGAGTCGGAACCGCGGATGATTCGGTTCCTACTAGTCCAGTAGAAATCAGCACATTTTTTTTACCAAAGCCGGACATTTTGGTTAAAAAGCCAATTTTTGTTTTAGGATGACCAGTAGTGTTACCTGAACTTCCAGAAGAAAAAAAACCAAAATCAACCCTGGGGAACCTCGATTTTTTTCATGAACTAAAGGTATATACGTACCCTGTCAGTCATTTTTTTACATTTTCTTTTTATTGGCTGTCCATACATAAATGCAAATGAGTTTTGGCACACTGACTTCCACTGGCCAGCAAGTTAACGGTTAGGATACTTAATTGTGGTGATTTGTATTTTATGTATCCATTAACTCGCTAATATAAGAAATCAAGTGTTTGCCACAAGATTAGATCTTACAATTGTGTATCGAAAGCCAATGTTCTAAAATCCAAACACGAGCGATAATATCACATATACATTAATGTAACCATAATCCGTAGTACTTAATTAATAGAACAACCGTTTTCGTAAACCCCCTCAAGACATTTTACGTAGTGGATCTATATTATAAATAAATAACAGCTATTGTATTAGTTACTTGCTTACAGATTGTTAGAAAAGTTAAATTTCTCTACTGATTGTTACGGATTATTATGCATTTATATCTCGAACTCGAGATGTTACGATTACTGTCGCATCAAACAGGACAACATCGATCTGGCCAAATTCCTGACATTTCTGCGAAGTCACAATCTATTTTCCACCGACAATGACGAGCACCTGCAAAATGTTGCTACTGGGGTCATAGCTGATGAGAGAGTCAAAGTACACTAAGCTGTGGATATTGGAATTAAAATCCACCAGAAAATCACAGATCAGAAGTTCGGAGACATCGTTCTCAGGAAGTCAGACCGAGTGAAAACCTTCGCAGATATGAGGAAAACTATCAAACTGAAAGATGGAAAAGAAATGCGCATGTCGTCGACGGAGCTGCACCAGAGACTAGCATATACTTCTGGACCACCAGATCGCAGTGTCTTCTCACATGAGCTAGCAGCCGTAGCCCCAGCTTTATTCCAGACAACGGCACAATCCGAAGGCCAGTGAAGTCTAAATTAGTTTCGTACATCGCTATTCTCGATCCCCATGTTGTTTGCAATGATGGAATTGACGACAAAGCCACAGTTGTGGATGGATGTGCCGTTCTGCATCAGATACCCTGGCCAAAAAGACAGGTACCTTTCATGAAGTGTGTTCATCTTATGTGATGCATATTCTCCACTTGGCAGCACACGATAGGGCCTAGTTCATAGTGTTCGACAGCTATGAAGTGCTCACCATCAAGGAACCCGACCAGAAGCGACGTAAATTGGGCAAGATCCTTTTCACTGATGTGTTGGCTGGACGTAACACTCCAGTGCTTTCAGACAAAAGTAGTTTTCTTTCAAACAAGCACAACAAACAGCAACTAATCTCCTCTCTACTTACCAGCTGAAAGAAAGTATCAAGGTGCGTCACGCTGGCGAGGAAGAATATGCGGATACCACAATTGCGAAGTGTACCCTAGAAGTTGCAGAATCTCACGAGAACGTATGTATCCGTTGTGATGATACAGATCTGCTAGTAATCCTGCTTTACCATGCGCCTGAGAAGTCCACTATTTACATGCAAACCAAACAAAGACTAATCAGTATCCGCACTGCTCAACATGCCCTCGGAAAGGAGATGTGTAAGTGCTTGCCATTTGCACACGCTATGTCTGGCTGTGACACAACGTCAGCTATCTATGGTATTGGCAAAATCAAATACATGAAAGTTCTAGGATCTTCAACAGAGCTGAGAACATCCGTTGCCATATTCGGCAGTAACACTGCATCGAGCGCCGACACTGTAACAGCTAGGGAGCGGTATATGGTTTCACTTTACACCAAAAGCAACTGAAATGTAAGTCTCGACGATCTACGATACATGCACATAATTTCATCAAAGTATGTCGCCATTGAAAGAATTCCATCGACAAGTCGAGCATTCTAATTCCATTCACTCAGAGTGCATCTACAGGTTTCTACTTGGGTTAATCTGAAGACGGTATTGGACAGAAAGAACCAATATGGCTTCCACTGTGACGCACACTCAGTAGTGCCCGTCAGCACAGACAAAAAACCAGCACCCGATCATCTTCTACAAGAGATCCGTTGCTCTTGCAAGCACCAAGATAACTTGTGTGCGTCTTGCAACTGCTCAAAGATGCGTCTTGCCTGTGGCGTCCACTGCAAATGTCAAGGACAGTGCGCAAACGGCCCAACTCTTGCACAGCTACCCGACAGTGACGATGATGACAATGTTGATGATGATGTTTAACAAATTATATATTAGAAGATTACAGGTAGAACATTTATGATCTCTCCTAGTTATTTTCAAGTTTGAATGCTATACCATTCACTGTTTGGGGTATAAGTGACATTCATGTGATCTTAGTTAAGATGTTAATTAAATCCCAGAACAACTATGGGAGGGAGTGCTATATAAGACATATATTACTAATTAATTAATTAATTGGTTAATTACTTACTTGATTGATTAAACTCCATCATTAATGTGTGGCTTAATTGACCAGTATACATATCATTACAAACGTATTAACCAATAAATGAAACAGTTAAACATATGGTTAACAAACGCAGACAAAAAGTGTTACTTCGAAATTGAACCGAAACCCCCAAAAACAAGGATTGGGGTAAAAACAAAGTTCCCCAGGGTTGATTTTGGTTAAGGTTTTTTGGAGGTTCAGAAAACCCTTCTGGTCACCTTAAAACAAAAATTGGCTTTTTAACCAAAATGTCCGGGTCATCGTCAATTTCAACTGGACTCTACTCGCCGCCACGTCGCTCAAGCCCCGTCTCTCAACAGGCGATTGCCATTCATTCGCCACATCCATCGGGACGCCGCAAGGTGACAGCCTCACCCCGGTGTTATTCACGGTGTACCTCGAAGCGGCACTCCGTGGCCTTCGTTCGCGCCTCCCGTCACGTCCACCAGCCGATGCCACCCTACCGCTGGACGTCGAGTACGCTGACGACACGGACTTCGTCGGCTCTTCTCGTTCGTTCCTCGACGAGATCGAGCGCATCGCGCCAGCTTACTTTGCAGAGTGTTCGCTGACGATCAACGCGTCGAAAACAGAACGAATAAGTATCAGCCGACACGCTGACCGCATTCAGGAAGAGTGGCGTATGACACGCAAGCTTGGATCGCTCCTCGGTGAAGCCGAAGACGTCATTCGCCGTAAGCAGCTGGCCAACGTCGCCTTCCGCAAGCTGTGGACACTGTGGTTTAGGCAATCACATATCTCTCTACAGCTGCGGCTACGGCTATACGCATCCTTCGTGCTGACGTACATCATGGGTACATGGGGACTCACGAAATCAGAACTAGATCGTCTGGATGCGTACCACCGTCGTCATCTACGCTAGATCATCGGCATATGTTGGCCACATCGCATTTCCAACGAGGCACTATACCATCGTTGCCGATGACGTCCCATCAGCGAAGCTGTCATAACTGCAAGATGGAGTCTATTTGGGCACGTGCTCCGTATGCCACCCGGTGCACCCGCTCAGCGAGCGATCGACAACTATTTCGCCGTGCACACAGGTGTCACGACATGCATGGGTCGACCGGGAACGACTCTGCCGACAGCGTTGAGCGCGGACCTGCGACGCATAGGTCGTACGCTACGTTGCCGTGCCGACGTCGACGCTCTGCGCGCACTTGACCGTGAATAGTGGCGACAACTGGGGCTGGTCATTTCAAAATAAGAAAGCGTCATATGAATCCATGGAAATGACCTTTTTAACATTATTTTTTTACATTTTTATTATTTTTATGGCAATTTCTACTGACTTTTTAACGAGTATTGTTTTATACTTTTTTTATCATTCGGACATTTTAATTGTATATATTCATTTAAATATTTTATTTATTTATATATATATATTTATCACACTTCTACAAAAGAACCTGGTGTAGTCTCCCCTCAAATAATGGGACCTCCCGTCTCCGCAAGAGCGCGCCACAAGCGTTGACGTTCACCAAAGTCCGCGGTGACACAATCGCACCAGACTGGCTTGCGACATTCCTGTCTAAACAAGAAGAACGGGACAACAAACGTGAACAGCGAGAACAGGACCGGGAGCGCGCACGCGATGAAAGACATGAACTATCGATGCGTCTATTCTGCGAAACCCTCGACAGATGCGCCCATAAATCACCATCGCACGCACACAGCAACGGCGCCAATGATGAGTCTAGTGGTCCAGAGACTCAACACACAGACACCGTGACCAACATTCAGCGTACTTCTACCGGCCAACACGCCAAAACTAGACCGCCGGAGCCAATGGCAGCAGGCATAACACTACGAGAACTAGCAGCATGGAGGCGATCATGGGAAGATTTCGTGGAGTTTGAACAGCTTGACCGTCTCCCAGGACGTCAACAGAGAGCCATGTTGCGCACTAGCCTCTCTATTGAAATGCGTGCTACATTGCAATTAGCCATCGGTATAGACAATGATGACGATATAACCGTCACAGCGATCTTAGACCGAATCCAAGAACTCATCCGAGCCAAACGAAATGTTACACTGGACAGGGTGGCACTAGAAGAACGCAAACAAGAAGAAGGCGAACCGTTCGACCACTTCTACATGGAATTGCGGGAAATTGCCAACAACGCAGACCTTTGCCAGCAGTGCTTAGACGATCGTCTTACTACGCGAATTATGTCGGGAATTCGTGACCCAGAAACAAGACGAAAGTTATTAGCAATCACGCCTCCCCCTTCTCTACTGACAACAGTTGATATCTGCAGTAGTGAAGAATCAGCAAGGATTGATGAAGCTGCACTTGCAAACAATGACAAAGGCCATACGAAGATAGACAGAATTGGCAAGAAAACCTGGCAACGTAGTAAAACCAGGAATAACGCCACTTCAAAACATAACCGCAGATGCGGTTATTGTGGAAAATGGGCTCATAAAACGCGAGATGAATGTCCTGCACGACACAGTGTATGTTCAGTCTGTACGAAAATGGGTCATTGGGCTACGTGTTGCCGTCAGAACAATCCACAGAATAAGAGTACACGTCGATCGACCGCAATGAGTCAGATTCGCGTATTGGACATTCTGGGAAAGAAAAAAACACCGTCGCGCCCCGCGCATTAAGGTACAACTTCATCATAATGCTGATGATAGCTTCATTGCAACAGCACAGGCAATGCCAGATACAGGGGCCGAAGCCACTGTTTCAGGGCTCGATATCCTAAAACAAATAGGATTAGACATCGGAAATACATGTCCCCCGCCCGAAGACACAATCATTGCTGCCAATGGTACATCATTCGAATGTATTGGCACAGTAGACCTCCGCACCCCTGCAGCAGACAACTATACGAAAGAGACGGTTCTTATCTGCAAAGAGCAAAACGGACTTCTGCTGGCTTGGTATGTTTGCCGAGACTTAGGAATCGTGCCGAACGATTATCCCAAACCAATTCGTGCCATAAGACGGTCACGCGAAACAAAATCGCCAAAACAGATTCCTCCAGAAAACGAGTCATCGGACACGCGAACGCGCAAGCGCAATTACTTACTTGAAGAATTCAAAGATGTGTTCGACACAGGTGACCAACTGAAGACAATGTTGGATGAACCAATGAAAATCCACTTGAACGAGAACGTTGAGACTTTTGCAATATCTTCCACTCGCCCCATTCCTTTTGCATGGCGGGATGAAGTCAAAGCAAATCTCGACCAGATGTCAACACAAGGCATTATCAAGCCATTGGGAGACGTTCCCACCAGATGATGTCATCCGCTCGTGGTAGTGCCCAAACTACGAGGGGGTATATGTCTTTGTGTGGACCTCACACGTCTCAACAAATCCGTTCGTCGACCAATTCATCCTATGAAGACACCGAAAGAAGCAGTCTCCAACATCAAACCAGGGTCAAGATACTTCACGACGATAGACGCAAAACAAGGGTACTGGCAGATACCACTCTCGCCCGAATGCCAAGAACTGACGACTTTCTTGACCCCTTGGGGACGTTATCTCCTCTTGAGAAGCCCCATGGGACTGTCCTCAACCGGCGATGAATATTGCAGACGCGGCGACATAGCGATCGCCGGCTTAAACAACGTCGAAAAGGTCATGGATGACGTCGTTGTACACGATGAAAACTTTGAGCAACACATCGAAAGAGTTCGCTCAGTGTTGCTCCGTTGCCGTGAGCACAGCATCACACTGCACCCCGACAAGTTCAAGTTCGCGGAAAATGAGGTGAATTACGTTGGCTTCAAAATCAACGCAGAAGGCATCAGCACAGATCCGGAAAAGCTGAAAGCAATCGCCAAATTCCCTACACCAACCTGCTTGACAGAACTACGATCTTTTATGGGCCTTATCAACCAGCTTGGTGACTTCACGACAGCGGTCAGTACAACTGCTAATCCATTACGTGATATACTGAAGAGCAAGAACGAGTTTCGATGGACTGAAACACACAGCAAAGCCTTTCAAGCCACAAAGAAAGCGTTGGTAACTGCTCCTACACTGGCACACTTTGATCCATCAAAACCAACGGCGCTACACACAGATGCATCGCGACGCAAAGGTCTGGGCTATGCTCGTTTGCAGCAACACGCAGACAAATGGCGACTTATTCAGTGCGGATCACGCTTTCTTACAGACACGGAAAGTCGCTATGCCATGGTGGAATTAGAGCTACTGGCAGCCACCTGGGCAATGAAGAAGTGTCGCATTCTGAGTTGGTCGTCGATCACAAACCATTGGTGACAATTCTCGATCGCCATCGCCTTGACGTTATCGACAACACGCGTCTTCAACGTCTCAAAGAATAGACATCACTCTTCTCGTTCACGACACGATGGACAAAGGGCAAAGACCCTTGCATCCCAGATGCTTTGCCACGTGCACCTCTGTCGGATCCATCAGAGGAGGATCAAGAAGCAGAAGAAGAAGTAGAACACCGCGTCCACGCGGTAACCACCAATGCATCCAGAATGGTACACGAAGACGACCAAGATGATCAGCAAGATCACCTGTGTGACCCGATACTAGATCGACTTAGAACAGTCGCTATGCAAGACGAAAAGCACAAAACTCTCATTGACAACGTCCAGAATGGCTTCCCGTATTCAGGAGACAAAGCAAACGCTAGAGTCATACCATTCTGGAACATCAGAAACGAGCTGTCAGTGGACGATGGGATAGTCCTGTATGGACCTCGTATTGTCGTGCCCAAGTCAGCTGGACGTGAAGTCTTAGCGCGTCTTCATGACTCGCACCAAGGGACCGACAGAACGAAACGCAGGGCGAGACAATGATATACAATTTAAAACGAATGTATTTACAATATGAAAGATAGGCATTAATACCCGATACTTATTGTTTACCGATGATATACAGAACACATTGATTTTTGAAACTAGCAACAGTGTTATATAACGTAATCCGACTCGAGAGAGGAACAAATGGACTAGTACGTTTTGATACACCGAGTGACCTGTTGATTTTATTTATAACATTTTCAACACGTGTATTAAATGTGAGATCCTGATCAATAGTGACACCAATATATTTATAGGATTCAGCCTGTTAAATTATTTTGACTTTGTAGAGATATATCTAGAGTTGGAGCATTTAGATGTTTACGTTTTTGACTAGAACACAGTAGCATAAATGAGGTTTTACCAATGTGAAGAGTGAGTTTGTTGGCATCTAGCCAGTTACTAACATTGCATAGATCTGTTTGAAGAATATGGGTGATATCATGAATGTTGTTCGCAAGATTCTCTGGAGTATAGAATGCAGTATTGTCAGCATACATGTTTACTCTACAGTGATCTAAAGATACTGGTAGGACATTTAGATATACAAGAAATAACAAGGGTCCAAGGATAGAACCCTGAGGTACACCTGTATCAACATATATACATATTCTGAAGACTGCCCATTTATGAGTTCTGTTTGTAAGGTATGATTTATATCAATCAGAATTAATTCCATAGTATGGTAGTTTGTCCATGAGTATATTGTGATTCACAGTGTCAAATGCCTTCGTAAGATCTAAAACAATTAGTTCAACTAGATCACTACAGTTTGTTGATTGGTAAATATCCCCCATGATGTTGTGGAGACTGGTTTAAGTAGAGTGACGTTGTCGGAATCCGGATTGGTCGGAAGAGAGAATGTTATTATCCGCAAGAAATGTATACAGCTGTTGATGAACAAGTTTCTCCAACAATTTACTGATGATAGGGAGCACATAAATAGGCTTATAGTTATCAATGTCCAGCTTAGACCTTTTTTTAATATCGCTGACACCTTAGCACGTTTCCAGTCAGATGGTACCCTTCCATATGTGAGGGATGGGTTGAACAGATACGCTATAGTCACTTATGGCTGGTGCAGCTATCTTCAGTATCCTGGCTGGGACGTTATCTAGACCAGTCGCCTTGTTGGTCTTGAGGCCCCTGAGAAATGTTTTCACGTCTTCTGCTGAAATGTTGTTAAAGTGGAATTTGTTTGATGTTGTCCTGGCCTTGATGAGGTATGTTTGTAACTTAAAGATGAATTAATCTTATTGGCCAGTTTCTTGAGCCCACTGATGTCACTGCGAGGTTTCTGTGGGAGTAGGTTCATAAATACATCCCACATGTCCTTGGAGTTACCACTAGAGGTTGAGATCTTATTCTGGAGGTAATTCTTCTTGGCCTCACGACGCACGTTAGTAATATGATTCCTGAGTTTCTTATACACATCCCAGGCATGAGGATCTTGTGAGTCTCTAGCCTGAATGTGGTACTCGTCTCTGATGGTTTTAAGATGTTCAATGTCCTCAGAGTACCAAAAGCATTGCTTGGATTTTGCTTGGAATTTTCTGATGGGAGCATCGGAGTCAATTGTTTTGAGAAACAATGACTGCCACGTGGACCACTAATCCTCAATGTCATCAAACACTTCGATAACTGACCATGGGACCGTGGAAAGGTCACTGAAAAGTTTTTCATTATCCATGTGTTTATAGTTCAGAGTGGTCACATATTTGTGTCTGTGTATAGATTCTTTTTTGAGATGTTATTAATATTATTATGTGCACTTTCGCGTGGCAGACGTGATGTAGTTCGCGTCTGTTTCGCTTGTGCCATTCCGCCCGAAATATACCATAACAGTTCTGTTAAAGCTTATACTCAATGAGATATAGCAACAGAACCAAACATTGTTTATTACGTACCAGAAACGGTAAATTGTTATGCAATAGCGTGAGCCACCAAATCACTGTTAAGCGATGTTGATCTTCCTCGTGGTCTCTCGTCAGAGACGGGAGGTCCCATTATTTGAGGGGAGACTACACCAATTCCCTCCTCTTTTTTTAAAGACCGAACATTGGAGGACTTAGAGTCGCAGTTTACTGGGAGGCATCTTCTGACGTTTGCTACGTCGCAGTTCGTTGTGATAGGACGATGGGACGTCTCGTTCAACGTGGCCAGTGTTGCTACCTTCCGCAGTATTGTGGATACGAACATCGTTCTCTCCCGAGTATACAGTGTCCAGTTTGATGTATCGGCGGTTGCGCCAGTAGACACGACCACTGGGCAGTTTCACATCATAGTCGCGGTGTCGGCCAATTCCGATGATCACGCCTACTTTATCCCATTTTTTGTAAGGGGATTTTGCAATCTTACTTGTGCGCCAATGCGTAGCTGTGATAGAGGACGGGATTGCCTGTTGTAACGCTCTTCGCCCCGTGCATGTGTTTGCCCGCAGTCAGCATCCTGCTTATCCGCCCCATTTTGCCACTTGCTTGCAAACGATTGTCGGTGTGCGGGTATTGCCGATCGCAGTGGGTGTCCAAATAGGATTTGTGCAGGGGAGAGGCCGCCTGCACGAGGAGTATTGCGGTATTCTAGAAGTCCTCGCTGGAAATTCTCATCGTTCAGATCTCCATTCACGGTTGTTGTTGCAGATAGTTTTTTCATTGTTTTCACCGCAGCCTCGGCATGTCCGTTAGATTGGTGGTAATGTGATGTGGATGGTGCGGGACGAACGCCCCAGCGTTTTAAGAACTGGTTAAACTCACGAGACGCGAACTGAGGACCACCATCAGATCTAAATCGCACTGGGACTCCAAGCTCCACGAATGCACGTCGACATGCATAGATGGTGTGGCGGGATGTAGTCTTAGCCTTTGGGAAATGGAAGACCACAGGCCATCCTGAGAGTCGATCTACATAGACGAGATAATCTCGTCCGGCGTAGTGGAAGAAGTCTGCTGACACATCTTTAAACACCCTGTTTGGTAGAGGTTCTGATCTCAGTGGTTCGCGTTGCTGAGAAGGTCGGAGTTCTTGGCATTTATTGCAACTTGCCACTGTCGTAGCGATATCGTTACTAATGCCAGGCCAGTACTCTTTTTGTCTCGCCCTGCGTTTCGTTCTGTCGGTCCCTTGGTGCGAGTCATGAAGACGCGCTAAGACTTCACGTCCAGCTGACTTGGGCACGACAATACGAGGTTCATACAGGACTATCCCATCGTCCACTGACAGTTCGTTTCTGATGTTCCAGTTAGGTATGACTCTAGCGTTTGCTTTGTCTCCTGAAGACGGGAAGCCATTCTGGACGTTGTCAATGAGAGTTTTGTACTTTTCGTCTTGCATAGCGACTGTTCTAAGTCGATCTAGTATCGGGTCACACAGGTGATCTTGCTGATCATCTTGGTCGTCTTCATGTACCATTCTGGATGCATTGGTGGTTACCGCGTGGACGCGGTGTTCTACTTCTTCTTCTGCTTCTTGATCCTCCTCTGATGGATCCGACACAGGTGCACGTGGCAAAGCATCTGGGATGCAAGGGTCTTTGCCCTTTGTCCATCGTGTCGTGAACGAGAAGAGTGATGTATTTTCTTTGAGACGTTGAAGACGCGTGTTGTCGATATCGTCAAGGCGATGGCGATCGAGAATTGTCACCAATGGTTTGTGATCGACGACCAACTCAAAATGTGACGACAGTCCTAGTAGTTGAATGCGACACTTCTTCATTGCCCAGGTGGCTACCAGTAGCTCTAATTCCACCATGGCATAGCGACTTTCCGTGTCTGTAAGAAAGCGTGATCCGCACTGAATCAGTCGCCATTTGTCTGCGTGTTGCTGCAAACGAGCATAGCCCAGACCTTTGCGTCGCGATGCATCTGTGTGTAGCGCCGTTGGTTTTGATGGATCAAAGTGTGCCAGTGTAGGAGCAGTTACCAACGCTTTCTTTGTGGCTTGAAAGGCTTTGCTGTGTGTTTCAGTCCATCGAAACTCGTTCTTGCTCTTCAGTATATCACGTAATGGATTAGCAGTTGTACTGACCGCTGTCGTGAAGTCACCAAGCTGGTTGATAAGGCCCATAAAAGATCGTAGTTCTGTCAAGCAGGTTGGTGTAGGGAATTTGGCGATTGCTTTCAGCTTTTCTGGATCTGTGCTGATGCCTTCTGCGTTGATTTTGAAGCCAACGTAATTCACCTCATTTTCCGCGAACTTGAACTTGTCGGGGTGCAGTGTGATGCTGTGCTCACGGCAACGGAGCAACACTGAGCGAACTCTTTCGATGTGTTGCTCAAAGTTTTCATCGTGTACAACGACGTCATCCATGACCTTTTCGACGTTGTTTAAGCCGGCGATCGCTATGTCGCCGCGTCTGCAATATTCATCGCCGGTTGAGGACAGTCCCATGGGGCTTCTCAAGAGGAGATAACGTCCCCAAGGGGTCAAGAAAGTCGTCAGTTCTTGGCATTCGGGCGAGAGTGGTATCTGCCAGTACCCTTGTTTTGCGTCTAACGTCGTGAAGTATCTTGACCCTGGTTTGATGTTGGAGACTGCTTCTTTCGGTGTCTTCATAGGATGAATTGGTCGACGAACGGATTTGTTGAGACGTGTGAGGTCCACACAAAGACATATACCCCCTCGTAGTTTGGGCACTACCACGAGCGGATGACATCATCTGGTGGGAACGTCTCCCAATGGCTTGATAATGCCTTGTGTTGACATCTGGTCGAGATTTGCTTTGACTTCATCCCGCCATGCGAAAGGAATGGGGCGAGTGGAAGATATTGCAAAAGTCTCAACGTTCTCGTTCAAGTGGATTTTCATTGGTTCATCCAACATTGTCTTCAGTTGGTCACCTGTGTCGAACACATCTTTGAATTCTTCAAGTAAGTCATTGCGCTTGCGCGTTCGCGTGTCCGATGACTCGTTTTCTGGAGGAATCTGTTTTGGCGATTTTGTTTCGCGTGACCGTCTTATGGCACGAATTGGTTTGGGATAATCGTTCGGCACGATTCCTAAGTCTCGGCAAACATACCAAGCCAGCAGAAGTCCGTTTTGCTCTTTGCAGATAAGAACCGTCTCTTTCGTATAGTTGTCTGCTGCAGGGGTGCGGAGGTCTACTGTGCCAATACATTCGAATGATGTACCATTGGCAGCAATGATTGTGTCTTCGGGCGGGGGACATGTATTTCCGATGTCTATTCCTATTTGTTTTAGGATATCAAGCCCTGAAACAGTGGCTTCGGCTTCTGTATCTGGCGTTGCCTGTGCTGCTGCACGCTATCATCAGCATTATGATGAAGTTGTACCTTAATGCGCGGGGCGCGACGGTGTTTTTTTCTTTCCCAGAATGTTCAATACGCGAATCTGACTCATTGCGGTCGATCGACGTGTACTCTTATTCTGTGGATTGTTCTGACGGCAACACGTAGCCCATCTGCGGTTATGTTTTGAAGTGGCGTTATTCCTGGTTTTACTACGTTGCCAGGTTTTCTTGCCAATTCTGTTTATCTTCGTATGGCCTTTGTCATTGTTTGCAAGTGCAGCTTCATCAATCCTTGCTGATTCTTCACTACTGCAGATATCAACTGTTGTCAGTAGAGAAGGGGGAGGCGTGATTGCTAATAACTTCAGCTACGGCGGCCATCACTACCTCGTCGCCGTGGACAGATACTCTAATTGGCCTATCGTAGAAGAGAACGCAGAGGGCTCCAAAGGCCTCATTGCCGCGCTCCGAAGAGTGTTCGTGACCTTCGGCATCGCCGAGGAGCTCTCCTCGGACGGGGGACCTGAGTTCAAGGCAGGCGCTACAAAGACATTCCTCCAGAACTGGGATATACGTCACCGCATCAGCAGCGTAGCAAACCCACACAGCAACTGCAGGGCGGAAGTCGGGGTGGAAACGGTCAAGCGGATGCTGGTTGGCAGCACGGGCCCAGGTGGTTCCCTGAACACCGCCGCATTCCAACGGGCCATGTTAGCCTACAGAAACACGCCAGATCCGATGTCGAAGGTCAGTCCTGCCGAGATCATCTTTGGACGCCGCATCTGGGATTTCATCCCAGTACCGCCCGGACAGTATGGGGACGTGGCGCGAAACACTGCAAGCAAGAGAGGACGCACTACGTGTCCGACACATGAGGGCACATGAGCGACTGTCGGAGCACACGCGTGTCCTACCTCCACTCACTATCGGCAACTGCGTAAGGCTGCAGAATCTGGTTGGCCCGCACCCAACCAAGTGGGACCGCACCGGAATCGTAGTTGAGGTACGACAGTACGACCAATATGTCGTACGAGTGGACGGGTCGGGGCGTGTCACACTCCGTAACAGGAAACACCTACGCCTGTACACGCCGCATATCGCCAGGACCCCGTTGATCAACTGGCCATCTGTCACTGCCCTGCCACGACCACGCCACCGTCGCCCATGCTACCCGAGATACCGACCCAGCCCGCTGACCCAGTGTCGCCTCTACCCAGGCCGACTACACCCGTGCCAGCGACCCCGACCAGGCCCGAGTCCGGCGCCGGGCAGCCTCCTCGTGCTAGTCGTGAGATGCTCCAGCTGGCTGCGCCCCCACCCACACCGGCC
The DNA here is from genome assembly GCA_020002185.1 of Paraescarpia echinospica. NCBI lineage: Eukaryota > Metazoa > Annelida > Polychaeta > Sabellida > Siboglinidae > Paraescarpia > Paraescarpia echinospica. The sequence continues at coordinate 48,618,428 of CM034536.1, forward strand.
GCTGAGGTTCCGCCACCGATCCCTGCTTCGACACCCGCTGTTCGGCGACTTGGCGGTCGCACCCGGCGACCTCCAAGGAGACTAGTGGAGGAAATGTAGAGGGTCACACTTCCATTGTCAGCCCTCTGGCTCGAGGACTTGGGGGGCATAGTGGAGTGTACCCCTAGCGGACTATAGGAGAACTGAACCTGCATCATTTCTCGAGCATTTGACAACGCTACAGTTTATTGTATCTACCTATACAGTACTATGCGTTATGACTCGTTTATTCATTGCTGAAGATGCGTGTAAGTTGTCACACTACATAAACATCGATGCAAATACACAAGGGTGTTATTTAACTACCATAGACATATATAGGCCGAAAGTGGCTTAACATGACAGTCCTGTAAATTATGAATTATTAGATTCCACTAGAACTTAGAAGTGTGCACCATAGCATCAATGTTTGAATAAACATGTGTTCGAGTGTGTTCATAGGTTCAGCTTTTCAGCTGCTACACTTTTGTTCAATCTCAGCGATACCCGAGTTGGTACCGGAGTAACAGGCGTTTTGTCGAGTTGTCTGGCACAGACAGGTGTAGAAGGTGCGACCTGTGCAGATGTACGCAGAGTAGTAGTCGCAGGTAGCGATGTCGACGTCCTGGTAATGTACTCATCACTCCTGGCTGGCTGGTCAGCTGCCTTTTCACGTCTCTCTGGCGAACGAAGGGAATCGCAGAGCGGATCAGTTTCGTTCGTTTTCCGTAGGTGTGCTCTGTTGCGACGATACGATCCTGTGTCAGTGTCCACTTGATATGAACGCTCATCTAGACGTTTGGTGATGACGCCTTTCAGCCATATGCTGTTTGGAGAGTAGGGTTTCATCCTCACAATGTCACCCTCTTCCAAGACGGACAAGTCTTTAGCATTGCGGTTGTAGTATTCAGCTTGTTTTGACTTGGCGTTCAGCATTCTCGACTTCAGTTGTGTCTCTAGTATGGGTTCTAGCAATCGGTCAGTCATGGGTAGTTGAGTACGAGTGCGTCTGTTCAGTGACCGCTGCGCTGGGCTAGGAAGGTCCATGGTCAGAGTGTTCCTGATGTCGAGCAGTGCTAGGTATTGGTCAGAACCAGACTCGCGTGTCTTCTTTAGCATGCGTTTGGCGGTCTTTACTGCATATTCAACTTTGCCATTGGATCTTGGGTAGTGCGGACTAGAAGTCACATGTTCAAAATCGTAGGTTTCAGCGAATCTGGCGAACTCAGCGGACGAGAACTGGGGCCCGTTATCCGTCTTCACGGTGGTCGGTAGTCCGTAGCGGGCGATATGCGCCTTCACCTTCCTGATAACCGCGTTGGACGTAGTACTATAGAGTTTGTCGATTTCCAAGAAGTTTTAGAAATACACCACTGTGATGATGTAATCAGAGGATTCGTGTGAAAGTAGGTCAATCCATATTTTCGCCCATGCTCTGTCTGGCACGTCGTGTGGCATTAGTGTCTCTTTGGCCTGTGCTGTCTCAAACATGCGGCATGTTTCACACGTGCTGATGTAGTGTTCCAGGCCAGAATAGGCATTCGCGAGCCCTCCGCAAGCATCCTTCTATGCCAATATGTGACGAATGAACGGCTTTCTTCATGTCAGCTCGTAGACCCAGGGGTATCACGATCTGTTCACCCTTGAATATCATACCATTCTGCGTTGTCAGTTCATCTCGCATGCCATAGTAGGGGATTAGAGTGGGCGGTACGTCAGACTTCTTCTCGGGCCATCCAAGCACGGTGACTTGCTTCAATGCTTCAAGATTCTCATCAAGTTGTATTTCGTGTGGGATTTGCTTCAGGCGTTCCTGGCGGATGGGTAGATGTTTCATGTCCCAGGTCAGATTGTTCCGTGCTATCGTGATGTAGATATGCGCGAGATAGCATATCCGAAATGTACACCTTGGTACCCTTTGTGTGGACGATTTCAGTGTCATATTTCATGAGACGCATCATCATTCCTGGAAGTTGACGCGGAGCTGTGGATAGTTGCTTCCGCATCAACGACTCGAGCGGTTTGTGATCACTCTGGACGACCGTATGTTTTCCGAATGTGTACTGGTGAAACCGTTCAAGGCTCCAGACTATCGCCAACATATCCTTTTCGATTTGAGCGTATTGTGTTTCCGCTGCACGTAGTGCGCGGCTGGCATAGACGACTGGTCGGCCATCTTGCATCAAGGCTGCGCCCATTCCTTTCTCACTGGAATCGCACTGCAGAGTGAGGGACGTGTTGACGTCGTAATACGTTAGGAGTGGTGCCTGCATTACCAACTTCTTGACGTCGGTAAACGACTTCTCTTGTTCAGACCCCCACTCCCAGGTTTGGTCTTTTCTAGTGAGCATCATCAGTGGTTGCATGACCGACGATAGCTGTGGTAGAAAACGTGCAAGATAGTTTACAATCCCATTGAGTCGCTGGATTTCTGTGACAGACGTAGGTCGCTGCATTTTCACGATGGCGTTGATTTTGACAGGATGCAAAATTTCAGTACCAAATTCCAATTAGTTATGAAGTTATGGTTGATTGAATACAGGACCCGTTGTACTTTTTTCGCACTCGTGACTACTGTAAGCGTTTTTTATGATTTTGGAATGCCAATAACTTTTTAAATTTTGAAGCTATTAAGCTATAATTTGCTATAAAACCTAATTCCTACCTGGATAACTAGATTATAAACTTAAAACTTATTTATGTGATAGTTTCAGAGTTATACACACCTAAAGTTGGGCTTTTGTTCATTCATGTTATTTGTTTTGAAGTTTATACCTATAGTTGCTTATCAGAATCAAGTCTATTATTAAAGTTAAAGTGTGGGTAGGGTGCAAATATGACAACAAATATAAAATGTGAAAAAAGTGACGTCATACCAATTACCTAGCATAATGAGCTTTTAATATGATTAACATACATATATTACCTGTATCTTTACCAAGTTTTAACTTTGGCCCTCAAGTCATTCAACTTCAAATAATGTTGTGTTTATACCCCCCGGTCCAGCACTCGAGAACAAGATAAGCGACTCTATAAATTCAACAAAAATCTGTATTTTCCAGAGAAAAAGTTGTTATTTTTATTTGCAAAACTAATAAATAACTATATTTGAATCATAGGCATTCATATCTAACTTTGGAATAAACAGCTTCATTGTCCACGATGCTGTGCAAGGCTACCTCCGGGACAACTCTCAAGCCACACTACATCCATTTGTGATATATTACAGATTGGAGTGAGAGTTGAAATGCTTGAATACTTGTTTAATTTCAGATTGTCTCAAGAACGATACTTGTACTGTACACTCATATCCCTCCGTGATAATTTCTAGTACAAAAATACCTAGTACAAAAAGGTATGCCTAATTAGTTATAGGTCTGTTTGACTTGCAGATATATATAAATATATATATATATATATGTATATATATATATATGTATATATATATGTATATATATATATATATAACAATTCGGAATGCTACATTACATTGTGACTCATATTTGCTAATTATTTATTATGTAGCATGATTTATGAAGCCTTGGCATGAATAACTGGTTTTTTTCTTAAACACGCTGAGATCATGACAGGAATCCTGTCGGAAGAGTGCTACTTCTGCAAAGCAGTTCATTAGTTCTAACTGATTCGACAGGTGGCGCCAAATAAATAAGGTCTCGGCAAAATTCTCATTCGACGGGCGGCAGTTCTAAAAATTGACGGTCAGAGGCTTGCCGTATTTTTCTACTATAGACTATGACATAAAATTGGAAAATAAAATAATGGCGAGCATCCAGAAGAGTATAGACCCGTCACCTTGGCGCAGTTGTACATATGTATTCTGCTATTATGCCGGCTTCGACGCAGTATGCATGAGAACACAAATAATTATTCTCATTTTAATGCCGTCCACAACTTTGACAGATCGATGTCTAGGCATCGTCTTAGACTAGACATAGTTATTTCACGAAAACCTACATCCATATTAATAATAATAATAATAATTTATGTAACACTTCCTTATCTGACTCACCTGTTCAAGTTCAAGTTTCGCTTTTGTACTCAACAACAAAGTCACACTTAGAAATTATTATTGTTATTATTATTAGTTGTTTACGAAATGGGGCTCATTTTAAGCATACATTGACACTTGTTCAATGCAACATGGAGTGGAATACGATGATAGTGTAGTATAGGCGCGCTCTCGATCAGTCGGCAGCATCAGGTTTCAAATCCTCCCGCTCCATTTCAAACATTTGCTCAGTTCACGCAAATGTTTACACGAGTTAGTTAAACAGAAGACATAGGTACTATGGGTGGGACATCAAAACCCACGGCTGTCCACCTGAAGGAAGGAAAGACACTAAAACAATAAGACAGCTTTATACACATGGGAAGAGCGATATGCGGGGACGGCAGCTCAGAGAGTGACATTCGCAGGAGAATATAAGCAGGGACGAATTCATGAAGGAAAGTGGACTGGATGATAGGAGACAGACACATATCGCGTAAGCCTAAGGGAAAAGTGCTTTGCTCATATGTGACACCTGCACACATGTATGGCGTAAAAATTTTCTGCAATGACGGGAAACCAGAACGAGAGGGTACAGGTTTGCGAAACCTACATTGTCAGAAGAATTGCTGGTGTGAATACAATCGACAAGAGAATAGAGGAGGAGCTGAGGCAGGAGGCTGGTGTAAAAGTCATTATAAAGAAGCTGGTCGGGAGTCGACTGAAGTGGGCTGGCAGATAATGGTAGTAGAGACTGCGTCGGGAGGATTATGTAAAGAGAGACTTGGAGGGATTGGGAGAGGAGTAGAGAATGAGTGCGAAAGATAGAGGTGAGTGGAGATGGTTGGTGGAGACACCAGTGCAAGCATCGTATGAGGGAGAAACAGGAAACAAAACAGAAATGGAGGACCAATATCAAGGCTGGGCATACAGGGAAAGAAGAGAAGAAAACCAGGGAAAGAAGAGAAGAAAAACAGAGAAGTTGGCTCGAGATTGTGATCTTGTTCTTATAGCGGTGTTGATATACATATATATATATATATATCAACACCGCTATGTGAATATACATATATATATATATGTATATATATATATATATATATACATATATATATATATATATACATATATATATAGATATATATATAGTCGAACCTCGATATTATTATTATTATGTCAAGACTGGACATATATGGAAAGAGAAGAAAAACAGGTAAGTTGGGTTCAGTTTGTGAACTTGTTCTTATTGCGGTGTTTATATATATATATATACATATATATATATGTATATATATATATATAAAAGAGAGAGAGAGAGAGAGAGAGAGAAAGAGGAGGGAAGGGGAAGAGGGACGAGGAAGGGTGGAGGAGGGAAAAGTTGGGGAGGGGGAAGGAGTAGGGAGGGG
>CM034536.1:48624860-48641524 GCA_020002185.1 Paraescarpia echinospica
TGAAAAACATTCAGCCACGTTGCTATTATTGCGCGAACACTATTCGTATACAAATATCCGCCACTGTCTGATAGGCTACTCATTGAACTAAGCCAATGTGGAGTAAACGAAATTTTCAAGCTCCGAAACAGCAGCAGGATGATTTTAGAACGGATTTTTTCATTTGCGAGTGCGATGTTCTAACGACAATGGTTGAGAGAGGACGGGTGCCTAGACCGTACTGGCGACAGTCACGGTTGTCGTTTCGTCGTGCACGGCGTTGGCGCGCCGACAGATCGTCCGCCAGAGACTGCGCCGGAAGGTCGGCATAAAGGCGGCGTACATGAAGGGGTTGGCGAGTGAGTTACATACAGTCATCAGGATGCCGACGAGTTGCACGGGTGCCCCGAGGTCGTAGCTAGTCGCGCCGACACTGCCGAGGCAGAAGTAGATCGAGTCGTAGCTGATGGTCGCCGAGAAGATCATCGTCACGGTGATGGCGCATTTCGTCACTCGTATCGTCGACTTGGTGAGCGTGGCCGAGGCGACGATGAAGCGTTGACGCCGAAGCTGCAGGACGGTGCGGCCGTACAGCAGCAGGAAGGACACCATGGGCACGATGTAGGCAACGAACAACCAGTAGATGGAGAACCAGTAGTAGAAGGCGTTCGCAAGCTCCGGTGGAAGCGAGATGCCGAGAACACATTTATCGCTCACGAAGTTGACGAGTCGGATGGACGGCGCCGGACTAAAGATGCACAGCACGTACATGACGGCGATGGCGATCTTGAGACCGCGCGCCGAGAGGGTCTTATACCAGATGGGGAAGCACACGGCTATGAGGCGGTCGACGGCGATGAAGACGAGGTTCCACACGGACAGCAGCACGGTGGCCCAGTATATGTATTGACTGTGCCAGATGAAGCATACGGCATAGTCGACGGTGTAATGGCCGACATGCCAAATCGACGTCTGCATGAAGACGCCGCTAGCGAGGGCACATACCGCGGCGTCGATCAACGCCTGGTGCCGAAGGAGGAGGGACGTGAGGCGGGAGAAGGACCGACCGTTGACGGTCAGAGTCACGAACGTCAGCGTGTTGGCGACAACACCGGTACCTGCCATGCCTAGCAGGGCGGCGTTCATGAGGCGACGCCAAAGCGGGGTTCCTGTTGACGCGTCTCCCTCCGTGCAGGTGGTGTTCTCATGTCCTGATGACAACGTTTTCGTTTGTGGATCGCTGCGGTTGCAGCTGCTGCCGGCACACAACCCGCATCTGTTCACGAATTCACTAGTAATCTCTGTTCTAGCGTCCCAGTCTGTCATTGTCTCACCAACACTGTTTGATTCTACATGTGGTAGAACGGTGGCCTCATATGTCACACCATGTGATATCACCACAGTTGTTGCAACATCTAAATAATCTACATTGTTTAAGACTGTCCCCGACTGGTTGACCCGTGTCGCTGTTTCACTGACTGTATATTCATGCGTGGGAGAGTAAGTCTGGTCGTCATCTGTCTGCGTGTCTTGCACTGTAGCCGTAACATTTACGCTAACTCCTGTAATGTTTAACACGATCATGTGATCGTCGCTACTGCACGTGCCGGCCTGCAAACAGATCGAAACGCACACAAACAGGAGAATACACCCGCGGCGTGCACTGCAGAAAGGCATTCTGCGCCGCCTTCGCATCGTCGCGACAGAATTACACTGTCCGTTACCTGGTTAGGTACCTGCGCGATCTCGTGCTCATTAAAATCAGCTGCCTAATCACACCCGCGATTAATATGGCATATCCGTACTCTCTCTACTCCATCGCACGTGGTATTCCGCAATAACTGCCCTCCACATGTGTTGCGTAACACGCGCGACAACAAGTCGCCACTATGTCTTGTGACATGTATCTATCTGTCTTTCGTGTCTGTCTATCGTGTCTGTCTGTCTGCCGTGTCTGTCTGTCTGTCTATTTATATATATATATATATATATCTCTCTCTCTCTCTCTCTCTCTCTCTCTCTCTCTCTCTCTCTCTCTCTCTCTCTCTCTCTCTCTCTCTCTCTCTCTCTCTCTCTCTCTCTCTCTCTCTCTCTCTCTATCTCTATCTATGCGGCGTTTGGTATAACTCATGTATTTTGTGCAGCGATATAAGTAACTTTAATCGGCATCGAGTCGCTCTGTTTGAGAACTCGTTCTCCTTTGATACGCTCCGCGCTCTTCAATCGGAAGGGACGCATTGAATATTGTCATGCAAGACTGCTACACAGTTGATCAACTTCCTTTTGCGCATTTCAGCTGTTACCACCAACAGTTAGTTATTCTGAAAACATGCACTACGGACTCGTTTTGAAGAAAGAAAATGAACAAGAAATTAGCACTCTATCCGTTACGACGCAAAACTGCTAGTAAGCGATCGCAACTAGCACCCCTGCGAACGGTGATCTATGCATGACGCTAAATGAAGCAGCTGCTCACCCCGTCACCAAATTAAATGAACCTCGTTTAGTGCCCAAAGTCGGCATTACGTTTAACGAGAGTCATTTCACAAAATTAATGGGATCCAGCGAAATCCCTCGATATTTTATTTAATATAACACTCTCGTAGCTACTCCTTGTAAGTATTCAATGATAAGGTTCTAAATACTGTTTCCAGAATCCGATTAAATACACATTAACTCTGACAGTGTTGGAGTGCGGACGTAATACTGCAGGCGTGCGTTGCGCCAAATGAACCAATGTTAACCATACTACGCATTCCTCCAATGTAACCATTATGTTCGTTGCGTATTCCGTGACTATGTGTAATACATTTTGTCATTATGTGAACGTGACAATTCGTATCCAGTCTGAGCCGTCAAGAACAAATAGCGCAACATCTCAGTAGTTTTGTATTGTGTTGTGAAATTATGCAAAATGTATAGTATGACGTCGTGTATATATCAAGACGTCGTGTCTGTATTAATATATCGTGTCTATATCAACGCGTCGTGTCTGGATCAAGACTTAATGTCTTTATCAAGACGTCGTGTTTGTATTAAGACGTCTTGTCTTAATCAACACGTCACGTATGTATGAAAACGTCGTGTCTACACCAAGACGACATGTATCAGATCAAATAAAAACAATTAAGATATTGAATCGTTATGAAAATGTTGATAGAAGTATTTTTCTCAATTACGAAAAATAGAAATGCAGTAAAATTAGTGTCGGAAGAATGTTGAATAGATACCATAAAGTAATCATTTTCCCAGAAGTTTATAAATGAATGGAAAATATTATTTGCTGATTGTCTGGGTGCTAGCAGCGTGAATATGTTTTAAAAAATCAACATATACCTCAGAAGGTCTGCATACACATATATAACATGTGTATCAAGATGTCATGTCTCAATGAAGACAACATGTCTGAATCAAGGCATCACGTCTTTATCAATACGTCATATCTGCATCAATACGTCATATATGTGCCAAGACGTCATGTCTTTATTAAGACTTGTATCAAGACGTCATGTATGTATCAAGACGTCGCGTTCAACAAATCTCCTATACGTTTCAGCTGCAGACGTGGCCTAGGTAGAATGATAAAAAAATACCAATTTACGGTTGTTCTTTTTATTCAATTACATTGTCAAGAATCCAAGCCGTGCACAGTCTCGTAAACGTCATATGTCACTAGTGCGCGAGGTAACTGGAACCTCTCACGCACATTCGAGTTGGTCATATACTTTCACTACAACTGCTCTTACTTATAATAAAATGCGTACATGTTATTCGCAGATGCTATGTGGCGCTAAGCATGTTATCACGGAACATAAAATTATAAAATAATTATAAATAAACAGATAAATGAAAAATATAATAAAAGTATCGGCTTCATGCCATTAGATGTGATTAAGATACAATACTTATACCATGGCTAGTCTTAATTTAGCCAGGGTTACCATATTTAATCATGTAAGCGATAGTTCTATAAACAATGGGTGTATTTGTCCGAATTCCTGTTGGTAAAATAGTATAGAGGTATATGACAGAGGAGGGGCAGCTAAGAGAGAGAGAGAGAGGGGGGGGGAGAGGGGGAGAGGAGGAGAGAGAGGCAGAGAGAGAGAGGGAGAGAGAGACAGACCGACAGACAGGCAGGCAGGCAGGCAGACACGCGGACAGACAGACAGACAGACAGACATACAGACAAACATGTCTGTATTAAGATGTCGTGTCTGTATTAAAATGTTGTGTCTGTATATCGAGACGTCATGTTTGTACCAAGATATCGTGTCTCTATCGATATACTGTGTCTGTATTAAGACGTCATGACTGTATCAAGACGACGGGCCTGTAACAAAATGTCACACATTGTATTCATACCAACATGTACCAATTTAAAATTAATGCCATCTTCAGCAAACTACAGAAGGCACATGTGTTCTACGTAATGTACTGAATCAATTGTGTAACTAGGCGAATTTGTGCTCAGCTGCTCCGTTTCCTATTAAATTACGTTTACACAGAACCATTTCACACCGAGCTATATATTGATTGGTGTATAAAACAGAAAGTTCATAACACTTTCTGTGTGCGTGCGTACGTGCGTGTGTTGCATTCCACACCATTAGGCTACCGTGCGTTCGTTTCCTATGTTGTTATGTAGCAATAACTTGCTCAGCTTAACGAAAGACGTAGCATACGAAATACATTTTAATAAATATTGAAGCGTGTGCGTTTGCATATGAATTAGTTTAGTACCGTTCTAACAGCATTGTATTTCAAAGACAAATTAAGTTGTTGCTCTCCTAGTTGTCCCAGAATTCCGGGTGAAAGTAGACCTCGAAAATGATCATCCAGTTTATCTCACTTCCAAAACTTACTGCATGCATATAAATACTTTCATATTATTTTATATGATGTGGCAATCGCCATGTTGATTCGTCAGCCCCGAAGCAAATCTGGTCGACGCCCAGTTGAAGCGAGCGGGCCGGTGTGCCTCAGAGGCACCAGGTAATGATTCCCTGTTGCCTCGATGTCACCCAACAGCCTGGGGCGCATCGGCACACTGGCGGCGTCAATGACTCCCTGGGCGTGGCGTACACTCACTTTGCCTGTCTTCTAGTATATCACACGTTCACTATACCTGTCTCCCTGGCGTACGCTGACTCTTCTTGCCTCCCTAGCATACCCTCACTCTACTTGCCTCACTGCAATACCCTCACTCTACCTGTCTTCCTGATGTATATTCAGCCTACTTGTATTTGGGTTTGACTTCAGGTTAGCTATCTGTCTCTTTGCAAAAATGGTATTGATGATTGATTTTTGTATTTATTTATGACTTATGCATCTAATGATTTAGCATAGTTTGTGAACATTACGTTATACCAAAATTCCTGAAGATCTGCAACTTGCATGTCCAGTAAATGCTGCTTAAAATAATGAGTTTATGTATTTTTTGCAAACATTTACAACATTTTATTAAAAATTACAAAAAAAATATTTCTTTAATATTCTATATATTTTATTCTCAGATCGGTAAGGTACTGTGGTGGAATGTGTGTTGTGCTCAGTACCATTCATATCAGGCAAACGTCGTCTGTGGTATAATCGTCGATGGCCTAGTCATTAACCTGGATCAGTCGAACCTGGATTCTATCATCACCGGAGACTTTTACTCGGATTACACCAAGCTGAATACCCCAGATTCTTTAGCTAAATGTGTAAACAACATAGTATCATCCTAAAACTTCAAACAAATAATATTACAACCTACCCGGATAACTGAACACTCCAGTACGATCATTGATCTTACATTCACCAACATCGAATCCAAGATCACCCATGCAGTAGCTGTGGTTACAGTTGCAGATCATCTCATGAACAATCTGGTATTACATCTCAAAAAGCCGTGGAATATCGGTTTGCCCAAGCCGGGCAAACCGATAGGTCCACTAACGAGTGTGCGTCCGATAGTTTTACTATCAGTACTCCGAAAGACACTGTCTCTCATCGTTTTCTCGAGGATCGCGCCGAAAGTTGACGACTACCTGTCGCCGTCGCAATCGGGATTCCGACGCATACGCAGCACGGCCGACGTAGTATTCGGGTATTGTTGGCTCTGTGCTAAAGCGCAGCGTCAGCATGTATCAATCGAATTCCTCGGCATCGACATGAGTCGTGCCTTCGACACGATACGTCGCGACAAGCTGCTCGATACGCGACAAACATTCCTCGGCGAGTCGGAACTGCGGATGATTCGCTTCCTACTCGCCGCCACGTCGCCCGCGCCGCGTTTCTCAACAGGCGATTGCCATTCATTCGCCACATCCATCGGGACGCCCAGTGTTATTCACGGTGTACCTCGAAGCGGCACTCCGTGACCTTCGTTCGCGCCTCCCGACACGTCCACCAGCCGATGCCACCCTACCGCTGGACGTCGAGTACGCTGACGACACGGACTTCGTCATCTCTTCTCGTTCGTTCCTCGACGAGATCGAGCGCGTCGCGACAGCTTACTTTGCGGAGTGGTCGTTGACGATCAACGCGTCGAAAACAGAACGAATAAGTATCAGCCGACACGCTGACCGCATTCAGGAAGAATGGCGTATGACATGCAAGCTTGGATCGCTCCTCGGTGAAGCCGAAGACGTCACTCGCCGAAAGCAGCTGGCCAACGTCGCCTTCCGCAAGCTGTGGACAATGTGGTTTAGGCGATCACAGATCTCTCTACAGCTGCGGCTACGGTTATACGTATCCTTCGTTGTGCCCGTGCTGACGTACAACATGGGTACATGGGGACTCACGAAATCAGAACTAGATCGTCTGGATGCGTACCACCGTCGTCATCTACGCCAGATCATCGGCATCTGTTGGCCACATCGCATTTCCAACGAGGCACTGTACCACCGTTGCCGATGCCGTCCCATCAGAGAAGCCGTCATAACTGCAAGATGGAGTCTATTCGGTGCACTCGCTCAGCGAGCGATCGACAACTATTTCGCCGTGCACACAGGTGTCACGACATGGGTCGACCGCGAACGACTCTGCCGGCAGCGTTGATCGCGGACCTGCGACGCATAGGTCGTACGCTACGTTGCCGTGCCGACGCCGACGCCGACGCCGACGCCGTCGCCGACGCCGACGCCGACGCCGACGCCGACGCCGACGCTCTGCGCGCACTTGACCGTGAACAGTGGCGACAATTGGGGTTGGTCATTTCAAAATAAGAAAGCGTCATATGAATCCATGGAAATTACCTTTTTAAAATTATATATTTACATTTTTATTATTTTTAGTGCAATTTCTACTGACTTACTTTTTTATCATATGGACATTTTAATTGTATATATTCATTTAAATATTTTATTTATTTATATATATATATATTTATCCCACTTTTACCAAAGAACTGTGATGGTACATTTCGGGCGGAATGGCACAAGGAAAAAGTCGCGAACTACATCACGACTGCCACGCGAAAGTGCACATAATAATAATAATAACATCTCAAAAAAGAATCTATACACAGACATAAATGTGTGACCACTCGGAACTATAAACACATGGATAATGACAAACTTTTCAGTGACCTTTCCACGATCCCATGGTCAGTTATCGAAATGTTTGATGACATCGAGAATGCATGGTCCACCTGGCAGTCATTGTTTCTCAAAACAATTGACTCCCATGCTCCCATCAGAAAATTCCGAGCAAAATCCAAGCAATGCTTTTGGTATTCTGAGGACATTGAACATCTTAAAACCATCAGAGACGAGTACCACACTCAGGCTATAGACTCTCAAGATCCTCATGCCTGGGATGTGTATAAGAAACTCAGGAGTCATATTACTAACGTGCGTCGTGAGGCCAAGAAGAATTACATCCAGAATAAGATTTCAACCTCTAGTGGTAACTCCAAGGACATGTAGGGTGTACTTATGAACCTACTCCCACAGAAACCTCGCAGTGACATCAGTGGGCTCGAGATAGGTTACCGTATGGTAACCATAGCTAAGGACGTGGCCAATGAATTCAACTCATTCTTTGTGAACATTGGCAAGAAACTGGCCAATAAGATTAATTAATCTTTAAGTTACAAAACATACCTCATCAAGGCCACGACAACATATCAAACAAATTCCACTTTAACAACATTTCGGCAGAAGACGTGGGAACATTTCTCAGGGGCCTCAAAACAACAAGGCGACTGGTCTAACATCCCAGCCAGGATACTGAAGATAGCTGCACCAGCCATAAGTGACTGTATAGCGTATCTGTTCAACCTACCCCTCACATATGGAAGGGTACCATCTGACTGGAAACGTGCTTAGGTGTCAGCGATATTAAAAAAGGGTCTAAGCTGGACATTGATAACTATAGGCCTATTTATGTGCTCCCTATCATCAGTAAATTGTTGGAGAAACTTGTTCATCAACAGCTGTATACATTTCGTGCGGATAATAACATTCTCTGTTCCGACCAATCCGGATTCCGACAACGTCAATCTACTTAAACCAGTCTCCACAACATCATGGGGGATATTTACCAAGCAACAAACTGTAGTGGTCTAGTTGGACTAATTGCTTTAGACCTAAGGAAGGCATTTGACACTGTGAATCACAATATACTCATGGACAAATTATCATACAATGGAATTAATTCTGATTGTATAAATCATACTTTACAAACAGAACTCATAAATGGGCAATCTTCAGAATATGTATATATGTTGATACAGGTGTACCTCAGGGTTCTATCCTTGGACCCTTGTTATTTCTTGTATATCTAAATGTCCTACCAGTATCTTTAGATCACTGTAGAGTAAACATATATGCTGACAATACTGCATTATATACTCCAGATAATCTTGCGAACAACATTCATGATATCACCCATATTCTTCAAACAGATCTATGCAATGTTAATAACTGGTTAGATGCCAACAAACTCACTCTTCACATTGGTAAAACCTCATTTATGCTACTGTGTTCTAGTTAAAAACGTAAACATCTAAATGCTCCAACTCTAGATCTTCTCTACAAAGTCAAACAAATTGAACAGGCTGAATCCTGTAAATATATTGGTGTCACTATTGATCAGGATCTCACATTTAATACACGTGTAGAAAATGTTATAAATAAAATCAACAGGTCACTCGGTGTATCAAAACGTACTAGTCCATTTATTCCTCTCTCGAGTCGGATTACATTATATAACATTGTTGCTAGTTTCAAAAATCAATGTGTTCTGTATATCATCGGTAAACAATACGTATCGGGTATTAATGTCTATCTTTCATATTGTAAATATGTTCGTTTTAAATTGTATACCATACCACATTCTCATAACTTGATTAAATATTGTGGCATCATCACTTTTGTGTCTAATTAACATCAACAAAATGTTCCCCCTGATATCACAACTCCACCATTATACTTCAGTATTATATTTCCATCCAGTATACCTGCTCACTTACTTTTATACAAATAATTTCTTATATTGTTTACTACCAAAACAGTTATAACTGAATATAGTATGTGAATAAATATATTGTAGCTTGTATCTAGGTACTGAATAATCATATTTAAAGCGACTCAAGGAGCTGTTTAGCTTGGAGGTATGCACAGTTTGATGAAGCATATTTTAATTGTTATTGAGAGTGCAATTTTCTCTTTGTGATTAATCTAGTTATATTTATTGCTTGATTTAAATCTAACTTTCGTGAAGATTTGTATCATTAAGGACATTTATTTGGCGTAAGAGCACATTAAGGATTCGTCCGCCATTATACCGAGTGAAAGAGTGCCCTTGATAATCGCGTTTTGGTGTGCTGTGTGAATTTTTTCGAACACTTTTACATGGGACATGTTGGTCCAGTGAATACTGAATGTACATTAGATCTTTCACGAGGTAGCAATAAATACACGCTAGACGCTCGAGTATTCGCACATTGGCTATTTTGAAGAACGCACCAATGTTTTAAAAAAATCCGTCACCAGATTGGGGCAAAATTGAGGAGTATCAGGTGTGGGTGGATTGTCTGAAAAACGAAAAAAATTCACGAATTTTCCACAAAATTTGTGTCAATGGAGGTTAAATATGCTGTGAAATCGTCAAGAGGGATGTTAGAGAAACTATGCAGGAAATGAAGGAACGTTGTAATGGCCGCTTCTGTAAAATCTAATGTGGTCTGACCCCATTAGGCAAAGACGTTCTTGGATGCCAGAAATCTCTGATGGGTGTTGTATCAGCGATCACACATGGGGACTAATTTCAGAAAAGAAACTCCAACAGAAACGACAAAAATGAGTCAAGCAGAACAACTTTCTACCGGGCCTAAATCAAGAAGGGCAGGGAAGTGAGTAGTATGCTCGCACATTTGGATCGGTATCCTGCGGTGTTTAAGCGATATTAGGGAGGTTTCGAAAGCCTCCCCCCTGAGCAAAGTGAGCCTCCTCCTGAGCAAAGTGAGCAGTCACGTGACCTGCGCCTCCTAGCGGAAAGAAGTGTACCTAAGCGTCCGTAGTGCCATCTAGCGCTAAGCAGTCGTAGTACTATCTATATCTAGCGACTCGGTCTTTAAAACATGTGATGTATGTATGTATGTATGAAGAATTAGTACTAAGGGAATAACTAGTAACAACCACAGTTTGAAAGTTGATTAGGTTGTTAATGATAACGAGGCGTGTAGAGAGGTATTAGTTGTGCATGAATGTACGTGTATGAGAGGAGAGAGAGGATGTGCGTGTGTGAAAGAACTAACGAAACACAAGAGTATATACGAGTATACATGTATTTTATTAACGAATGATACAGTTAAATTAACGATCGATCATCTCGGCATCCCAGTCTTCGATCTCGGCATCCCAGTCTTCCTCCATCAGGGAAGGAACAGGGTCGGCATCAAAAGGAGGCACGGTCTCTAGGAGTTCACGTAGTACGTGACAGAACATGTAAGAATGTTCGTCGCGGAGCTCGTACTCTCTGAAAACATATATGAAATGTTTGATTATATATATATATATATATATATATATAATATAGTATATATATATATATATATATATATATATATCAGCCGGGTGGGATAAGTGATGTAACCAGACACCGCATAGGGAATCGACATACGATAAAAGGGCAAGCTAGATCAACGGACTATGATACAAGCAATACGTAATGGAGACGTCTGCTGACGTAATCGGTAATCAAACACCGCATACCTAGTCGAAACGACAACGGGGTAAGAGAAAACATAAATAAGGTAGTAAAATATTGTTGTAATCATTGAACACTCACGTGCACTCCTCATCATCATCCTCAATGCTGGAGTCACTGACACTTCCTGTCAGACTCCCGGTAGCAGCAGGCCCATCGGTGATACAGCCAGCCCTGAAAGGTAATATAGATAACCGTGACACATAAAGAACGTAAGCATAAGGAATAATAGAGGTGAGACGTCACAGGTAGTTTACGTGAAGAACACTGTGATGATTATAGTATGATATGTATAGGATATCTATCTTATGAAACAGAGAATAAAAGTACTTACAGTTCGAGCTCACGCCATACCAAGTCAGCCGCAATTTCGGTGAAACGGTCAGCATCGATGATACCGACAGACCTGAAAGGTAATATAGATAACCGTGACACATAACGATCGTAAGCATAAGGAATAATAGAGGTGAGACATCACAGGTAGTTTATGTGAAGAACACTGTGATAATTATAGTATGTTGTATAGGATATCTATTGAATGAAACAAAGAATGATATTAATAATAATAATAATAATAATAATAAGTACTTACATTTCGAGTTCAAGCCATTCAGCGCGCAGTTGGGACCAAGGGATCGACGACATAGTTACGAATGAGATGATGTGAAGAATGTAACAAACGAGCTAGTATATATAGGATAGAGCATGCAGATAGGAAGACAACTTGTAAGACACACTGTAGCAATGGAAAAATACCAGTGTATGAAAAGCTGAAGACCCAGGGACGTATGACATCATCATCTAGGGTTGTCACGTGACCGATACTAGAGTGGAAAAATACCGGTGTATGAAAAGCTGAAGACCCAGGGACGTATGATATCATATCTAGGGATGGCACGTGACCGATGCCTGGGTATGTAGCCAGCCATGTGACGTTATGGAAAATTTCACTGTAGTAAACCGATATCAGTCATAGGACCCTGCGATAAGAGCACGAGCGCATGATGTACGAAGTGCGACTAGGACAATGCGACTTATCAGAACGCTAACAATACAGACGGGAGAAAAGAACTCTGTGAGTGGTCAGCGATGAAACATATGGCGGTCAAGAGCTTGGATATACAATTCAGGGGTGCTGGACACTTCCTATCTAATTTCCATCCATGTAATATACACATATGGGGCGAAGACTTTTCTTGTGCAGAAGCAGCCTATCAGTTTAAAAAAGCCAGACATTTTCACGATGAGAACACAGCGAGAAAGATTCAGACTGCACGCAGTGGAATACAGGCGAAATACTGGAGTAAAAACATTCGGGGGACACCGGATCGAACTGCTACATGGTTAACACAACGTCGAGCCGTGATGCGCGCTATAGTAGCCGTGAAGTTTCGCGCCTCTAAACTACGGCAACGCTTGCTGGATACAGGTGACGCACGACTTATTGAGAATGTACCCAGTGCGGAAGGGTATTGGGGTAAGAGTTCAAAGCGTAACGAAGCAGGTAAGAATATACTCGGTGTGATTCTTATGCAGGTGAGAGACTTCGAGAGAGAGAGAGAGATAAAGTCACGCGCCTGATAAGACGCGAACACCCAGGGGCGCGTGATGTCATTGTTTACGGTACACGTGATCGATGCCTGGAGGGGAGATTATGTATATAAGCCCAGGGTAAATCCAACAGGACAAACATTCTCTCTCCGTCTCGCTGCTGCCGCTCTCGACTACTTCACCACTCTACCGCTCTCGACTTCGCTATTCACCAAGATGGCGACGCCCAATATCTCTGAGGAAATGCTGCTCTCAGAACTCGAACAAGTAAGTGACGGAACGTACGCATTTGTTCGTCCACTGACACTAGTAACATGTGCTATGACAGATAAATATGTATGCTACCCGGCGTGCCGTATATGTAATCGGAAAGTCCTTCGTCTTGAAATGACGAAGGGGAACCGCCATTGCGTCAGTACATGTGCTGTACACGGCCGTCAGTCGGGTAACCCCGTTTACAAGTATGCTATGGGTATGCTTTTTGCCGATCACAAGGGGAATGAAGCGTGGGCCACAGGATTTGATCGTATAGTTCAGGGGGCCGTGGGGGGAATGACAGCAAGCGACTATATGACGCTTAAACCCGGCCAAGAACGCTACGAGGCACTGAATGTCCTACGTGGCAAACGGGCTAGGGTGACAATTAGAAAGGAGACAAAGGAGGGCTATCGTAACTACACCTTGATTGCACTGGAAATAATCCAGTCGGACAAGGTTCCTGACAGCGACTTACTGGAAATATTCCAGACGGAGGTGACGGCACCTGACAATGACGTACTGGAAATAATATTCCAGTCGGAAGAGGCAGCACCTGACAGTAACGAATGAATGATGTGGCGCCACCTGCCAGCAATGTATTTGACACTTGCTTCTGTCGTGTGTTGTAGACTCCTCCTCCTTGGACAACCCCTAGCGTACGAGGGGTGAAACGTCGCCTGTTGGAGGACAGCGACGATAATGAGGATAAGGCAAGTGTCATCTATGTGGGGTCGTGTGCGTGGTCTAGTGATGATGATGATGATGAGGAGATTGCTAATGATGGTGATATTGATACTGATTGGGCCACTGATATCGACCATGACGAGGATAGGAGACGTAATGAATTACAGGAAGCAGTAGAGAAGGTGAATGGCATTGAGAAGCGTGCAGACGAAATGATAGATGACGGTCTATTTATGGCCACTATAACCGCTGCTTGCACTCGCCAGGCGGCCGAATCACTGAGTCGTCACTATGCGAACGTTCACGAAGACATGTACAAAGTAGATCCTATACGTATATATAATAGCTTTGATATGGTAGTATCCGAGCTGGTATGCGTAGCGCGCACACCGTGGTTTGCTCGTGATGTCATAGCACGGGTGAAAGCGAGTCTCCATGCCCGCGGTATAACCGTGTCGGATGCGAAGGAAGACGAACCACTCACACCGAAGGAGTCACTGCCCTGGGACGAACAAGACGACGGAGGGGACGACAGGCAGATCTGGTACACCGAGCTGTGTGCAGTAGCACTCGATGCTATCGTTCGTTTTATAAGCAACGGACTGTGGCGCCTGTTCGAAGGTGAGTCAAACGTCATCTACCTGGTGCGTAGTGACCTGATCCACGACAATTTGAGATATGCAGTGCAGCATTACAGGTTTATGGCGAGCACACCGGAGTGGTCACGTGACATCGTATCACGTGTACAAGCCATCCTGCGTACACGTGGTATTCCAATGATGGATGTAAAAACACCCTGCTAATGTTGTTGTTGTTGTGTTGCTAACAGGTCACCGATGCTCCCTCTAGCGGGCTGGAGATGATTCGGCTCTCGTATCAGCAGAACCCGATAGAGTGGGCTCCCCAAAAACGTCGCCGCCACCGTACCCCCATGCCGCTGCGACAGGCCCTCCTTACCCAGCTACATGAGCGACACAACTCATCACTGGAGTTGACATGTGAAGACATGTCACCTTCACCTTCAACTCCAGCCGAAGCATCACTGGAGTTGACATGTGACGACGATGACGACTATGACGTCACCATGACTGCCTCGGAATACGAGACACTCCAAAGGGATGCATCAACGCTCGACCTGGCCTACAACGGCCATATCATTTGGTCCAAAACGGACACGTCGATCCCGTGGGCGTTCTCGGCCCCCTTTAACAGTGTGAAACACCTGGAACTGAACATAGAATCCCTAGCGGGGATACACTTTGCGACAAAAAAATGCAGCTTAGACGTGGCCGTGCGCACAATATGCGAGGAGATCGCACGAAATGTTGTGCGCGACGACCACGTCTCATACATAGTGAACAATCTTCAGAAGCGCCTGCAGTGACGACAAGAGGAAATGCGCCCCTACGCTATAGCTGGGGTTATAGGCGCCGCTTGTCTGTTACTGCAGGTGCTTAGCCTTAGCTTTCATATATACTCGCTTTATTACTCGCTTTGATTGTAATTAATAAAGATGATATGTAATCCAGGATTCTGGTGTCTGTTGTTCTTGTTACCTTCATAGCTCGTTGTGATCGGTGAATACATACATACACGCCCACTCATACAAGACACACCTCTTATGACGTCACACACAGTGTAGGATATATAGACACGTGCAAGGATCTCCCATCCTTCAGTTGTAGGTACGATGAAACAGCACACGTGTCGACACTGCGGGCTCGTGCTCGATACACATGCCGACATACAACGTCATATAGACCAAACACATTCATCATCAACAACAACAACACACGACGATCATGCCTACAGTAAATCACCGTCACGAGTGGCGCCATCTAGCGCTACACTGCATCGTTGTGTGAGATGTGCACGTGAGTTCACGAGACGTGACAGCCTGTTACGTCATATGAAGTCGGTATGTATGGAAGCGAACGACTCACCCCTACGCAAACGAGCGAGACGCACAGAGCGACCACGTGTGAGCGTTGCGAAGTCGGTATGTATGGAAGCCAACGACCCACCCCTATCCAAACGTGCGAGACGCACAGAGCGACCCCGTGTGAGTGTTGCTGTCGACTACGACGACGACGACGACCCGATACAACCACCACCCCGACTTCCCTTCGCCGATACTCTATCGAGGGAACTACAAGACGTCGTCCGAGATCACTGGTCGACCATTCGAACCCACACGTCTAGAGGACCCGTACAATCCAGGTACAATTACAGAGTGTCGACACCGGACACGAGTGACCTAGAACCGTCACTGAAACGCATGTTCCGCGAACAGACGCACGCGTTTAAGATTAATCTTAGTTACGGGTTTGTGTTAAGAAACAAGACCACGAACAGGTACAGGTATTATCATTCGTCCTGTAACTGTTGCGGTCGTTACCTTGACGAACCGTGTCTGATCACAAACACTGCAGACTTTGATGCGTTTCTGGAACGTATCCGAGAAACAGACGTGCTGCAGTGGGTCATCAACCAGCGTCCGGACAGTCAATGGGTATGTGAGGTGGTCACGAATGTTACCTTCTTCGTCAATCACATCGTACATCATCCGATAGGGTGTGTGGACATCACACTGCCGAGGTACATCAAACGAATCAAAGCCGTCATCGGATTGGAAAGAGACTCCGTCCACAACACAAAGTACACCGACAATCTGTGTCTCTTCCGATGTCTGGCTCTGCATCGTGGATGCGACCGATCCCACCTGGAACCCGCGAAGTACGACCGTGACGGGGTGGCAATGAAAGACTTTGACGGGGTGACGATGGACGATCTCTATCGCGTCGAGACCACCTTTGAGACCAACGTGTGCGTCTACACGCTCGTCGAACCGGAAGAAGGGGGAAAGGCGACTGCTGAACTCGTACGCCGTTCCTTGTGTCACTATCCCGAAACGATGTACATCAATCTTCACGAGACACACTTTTCCTACATACAAGACGTGAACATGTACTGTCATTCGTATTGATGTAGGAAGT
>CM034536.1:48642524-48677524 GCA_020002185.1 Paraescarpia echinospica
GAGAGAGAGACAGAGAGAGACAGAGAGAGAGAGAGAGAGAGAGAGAGAGAGAGAGAGAGAGAGAGAGAGAGAGAGAGAGAGAGAGAGAGAGATAGAGATAGAGACAAACAGATAGACAGACAGACAGATAGACAAACAGACAGACAGACAAGACAGACAGACAGATAGACAGACAGACCAGACAGACCAGACAGACCAGAGAGACAGACAGACAGACAGACAGACAGACAGACATACAGAGGCAGATTAAGCAAACCATCACAGTTAACGACGAATATATATTTATTGTGTTTTAAATTGGATTGACTGTATCAACGTGAAGGTATTGTATTTTGGCAGATGATGCATTTTAAAAAAGAATTAGATCTTACAGCCCCCATATCAAACACACTTTAAATGATTCACTAAAATAAAAAGCAACAAACAACTCCCGGGATAATGTTGATAGGTGACGCGCAAAACGCGAAAGCACGCGGCAGAAAGAGGAAATGACAAACAACCATAATGGAGAAGGAACTGTCTGGTCTGAACGACACGGGTGTGTTTGCGCAGACGTAAATAACCGTTTGGCCGGTTAATCGTGGGCAGCATCGACCAAAGAAATGGCGACGTCAACAGAATCCTCGGAGATCTTATTTCAGTCTGCTTTGTTATTCGGAAACACAGAAGCGAAAGTCACCGACGTCACGATGAACCGGGCTCTATCTCACTGTCACATCCATCACGGTTCAATTGGCGGGTGGCGACTTGACACGCGTGCACGTTGCACGACACACACAGTCAACGCTTCTGTCTGATGTGACAGTGACTTTAAACATGTAATTTAGTAAACCGAGACCGCGCGATCGTGTATCACTCGGTCGGGCCATTCCGAAGGAAACTCAGACGCGAAACACATCGACGACACATGTTACAGGTGGCGACTTGTTGTCGTGCGTGTTACGCAACACGTGTGGAGGGCAGTTATTGCGGAATGTCACATGCGATGGAGTAGAGAGAGTACGGATATGCCACATCAATCGCGGGTGTGGTTAGGCAGCTGGTTTTAATCAGCACGAGATCGCGCAGGTACCTAACCAGGTAACGGACAGTGTAATTCTGTCGCGACGATGCGAAGGCGGCGCAGAATGTCTCTCTGCAGGGCACGCCGCGCGTGTATTCTCCTGTTCGTCTGCGTTTCGATGTGTTTGCAGGCCGGCACGTGCAGTAGCGACCATCACACGGTCTCATTAAACATTACAGGAGTTAGCGTAAATGTTACGGTTACAGTGCAAGGCACGCAGACAGATGACAACCAGACTTACTCTTCCACGCAGGAATATACAGTCAGTGAAACAGCGAAACGGGTCAACCAGTCGGGAACGATCTTAAACAAAGCTGATTATTTAGATATTGCAACAACTGTGGTGGTATTAGATGGTATGACATATGAGGCCACCGTTCTACCACCTGTGGAATCAAATAGTTTTGGTGAGACAGTGACAGACTGGAACTCTGCAACAGAGAGTACTAGTGAATTCGTGAGCAGATGCGGGTTGTGCGCCGGCAGCAGCTGCAAAGGCAACGATCCGCAGACGAAGACGTTGTCATCATCGCGACATGAGAACTCCACCTGCACGGAGGGAGACGCGTCAACAGGGACCCCGCTTTGGCGTCGCCTCATGAACGCCGGGGTGCTAGGCATGGCAGGTACCGGGGTTGTCGCCAACACGCTGACGTTCGTGACTCTGACCGTCAACGGCCGGTCCTTCTCTCGTCTCACGTCCATCCTCCTACGGCACCAGGCGTTGATCGACGCCGCAGTGTGTGCCCTCGCTAGCGGCGTCTTCATGCAGACGTCGGTGTGGCATGTCGGCCAGTACACCGTCGACTATGCCGTATGCTTCATCTGGCACAGTCAGTACATCTACTGGGCCACCGCGCTGCTGTCCGTGTGGAACCTCGTCTTCATCGCCGTCGACCGTCTCATAGCCGTGTGCTTCCCTATCAGGTACAAAACAATCTCGCCGCGCGGTCTCAAGATCGCCATCGCCGTCATGTACGTGCTGTGCATCTTCAGCCCGGCGCCGTCCGTCTGCCTCGTCTATTTCGTGCGCGGTAAATGTGTCCTCGGCATCTCGCTTCCACCGGAGCTTGCGAACGCCTTCTACTACTGGTTCTCCATCTACTGGTTGTTCGTTGCCTACATCGTGCCCATGGTGTCCTTCCTGTTGCTGTACGGCCGCACCGTCCTGCAGCTGCGGCGTCATCGCTTCACCGTCGCCTCGGCCACGCATTCCCAGATGCTCACCAAGTCGACGATACGAGTGACGAAATGCGCTATCACCGTGACGGTGATCTTCGCGGCGACCATCAGCTACGACTCGATCTACTTTTGCCTCGGCAATGTCGGCGCGACGAGCTACGACCTCGGGGCACCCGTGCAACTCGTCGGCATCCTTATGACTGTGTGTAACTCGCTCGCCAACCCCTTCATGTACGCCGCCTTCATGCCGACTTTCCGGCGCAGTCTCTGGCGGACGATCTGTCGGCGATGTAACGCCGTGCACGACGAGGCGACAACCATGACTGTCGCCAGTACGTTTTAGGCACCCGTCCTCTCTCAACCATTGGCGCGGCAGCGCCGTGCACGACGAGGCGACAACCGTGACTGTCGCCAGTACGGCACCCGTCCTCTCTCAACCATTGTCATTAGAACATCGCACTCTCAAATGAAAACATCCGTTCTCAAATCCTCTTGCTGCTGTTTCGGAGCTTGGAAAATTCGTTTCACCGACTGGCGGATATTTGTATACGAATAGTGTTCGCGCAATAATAGCAACATGGCTGAATGCTTTTCAGAGAAGTCGAGATGATGTTCGAATGAATAGTTCTGCCAGTTGGTTAAGTGTTAATCTCTGTGCAATTCGAAGCTAATATAGATAAAGCGTTAGATAAGAGCTTGCCTTTATTTCTTACTTTCTTGCGACATTGACCTGTTCCGAGATCGCCAATTCACACCATTGCGGATGTGCGTACGTTGAATTGTGAGAACAATCGCGTTCGACAGGCAAATATAAAGAGAAAACTATCAAGAAAAATGCCAATATTTCCAGTTGCCGAAAGACGATAATGGATATACAGCCTTAAGACGTTTATATGTAAATTATTTTCCTCCACGTGTATCTGATTGCAGAAGTAGAAACATACATGTTTATTAGTGAAAAGGTATATGAGATTATATATGAGTTTAGTAGCCAGTTATGTTAATGGTTTTTTTCGTTTTTGTAGCATAGCTATTCATTTTGCACAAAAGCTGAACCTTTCATAAATTTTTGTGTTTAAAACATAATTATACGCATACAAACATAAACTTTAATCCTTTGTTTGCTGTGTCGATGAGCGAATTACTTGAGTTTTATTCCAAGGTACAATGGCTGGTTTCGTCTTGCAGAAACATATATGAGCTTCAGTCACATTTGTGCCACGCAAACCACAATGGTTCATAAAGTACAGAATATCGGAAGTAGTAAGGAAGTACTGAATACCGTAAGTACAAGATGACATCAAAGCTACCCACACACACACGTACATCACACCATCGCGAGAATTTACGAGATGACTATGTTGCCGTATGCATCTTTTGGAAGTGGCTTCCTTATACATACAATATAATATACTTGTACTTACATTATTTCGAATCCTATCTACAACCATATCTATAATATATATTCGATTTGAACAATATCACCGAACTTTTCTGTTTTGGTGTGACAAGACAATTTCTCTTAGGCAGTAGTATTTGTTCACGTTGGAGGAAAGCAAATGATGGTTGATAGTTACAATAGAGGGTTGATAGTTACAATAGAGGGTTGATAGTTACAATAGAGGGTTGCGTGACGGGCGTCTATTGTATAATAGTGTATCTATCATTTGTACATTGTGCATTTGGTGTGTTGTTGTTGCTTATACACAAACTTGTGTGGACGCCATTTAAAATAACACATCGTCCGACATACGATGACACGGACTAACAACATAACGATATTTACTATTGATTTTAGGTTGATAACCAATTTGCTGGCTTTACTCTCACGTATGCATGAGAGTGTATTTGACCAGTTCTCTGGTCATGTTAGGGTATGCTATGGCTGAAGAAAATGTGCCACCCTTGGGATATTAATTTTAGACTACATTTTATTACATACGTGTTGTGAGAAGTGGCACAGCCATTGCGATGGAGGCCCCAATGAAAGTTTAGACATCGTCGGCAATCATTGCCATCATAAAATGATATTTATTAGATAAGCCCATGTCATTTCCAAGTAAAACCACTGCTGTAAGTAAGTCTTATACTTTGAATAGTGGATGTATCAATTTAAAGCAGCGGTATTTAACGGGTATGTAATTACCCCTCGGGGGTAATTCGGGCATTTTCGGGAGATAAAACAAGCTTTGTTTAAGTATGACATTTTGAGTAAGTAATTCAGCACGACTATGCTCTTGTAGCACGCTGCATTGAAGATATATGTTGTGGAAATACGTATCAGAAGTGATCAATGTATCATACTGAAAGTAAGAAGGCAAGCTTGAAGTACAGGCTAATGAGATCTCCAATGTTCTCCAAACTGTCAACGCCAGTTGAAGAGAACAAAGCTTAGTATCCGCTTGCTGATGATATCATGCAGCACATTCTTTCCATAGGAGAGACCATCCTTGGATATTTCCCACATTTGGACCACTGTGACAAGAATGCATGAATAGTGATAATTTTTCAGTGGATAAAGGAGTCGTCGAAGACGAAAGACGAGGTTCTTAGCCCTCGAGAAGATGGCACGCTGAAAGAAGTCGTTCATGATTCTGACCTGGTAACTTTCTGATAAAAGCGTGATGGTGAATACCCTCTGATAGAGTTCTTACAGTCCTCACCCGAATGAATTACTCTACAATGATCAACATTCAAACCAAGACATAAAATATACTCGATCTTGCTGATGACCTGCGATGTGCTGTAGCTGTGACAAAGTCTCCCGTATCAATGCTTATCAAAACGAATTTCAACCATACACACATACTTTCATGTAAGAAGTATTGCTTTTCATACGTTTGATCTTACTTTAATGGTAGTGAAACCAAGATATAGCTAATGTTATATTTTACCAATAAACTATTAAATATATCAATTAGTAAAGGTGTTTGGTATTTAAAAATGGAGGGGTAATTACGGTTTTATTGGCTCGCTCAAGGGGTAACAGAGCAAAAAAACTTAAATACCGCTGCTTTAAAAGGTCATCCGGTATCCCCTAGGAGTGGTTGTGGAGGAGGTGTCGGTGGGCAGAGGGTGTGAGTGGGTGCGTGGGTGGGCGGGGGCGGATAGGGAAGGGGTGTCGGTGGAGAGGGATGTGGTCAGATAATGTTAACGTGTTTATCTGATCTTGCTAACGTTTATAGGGTATGTGAAAGCAGTACTCATTTAATACTATGTAGATGAATAGTATTGTTCACGTGAAAATGGCGTGCTATGTTCGTTTAATATTGTCAACGTTATTATGTTTTCGTTATAATGTAAGCAGTATTATAATATAATTAATAAAATAATTTATGTCCAGTATATGAAATGTCACCGTCTGTCGACATGTACATTTTAATGTCTTAAGCGATTATGCATGACACTGTACAGCTGCGCATATTTATTATTGTTTGATTTCTTTATGTGATTCATTCACGGTGTCGTATACCACCTGAAAGGAACCATTACTATACGAATGGCAAGTGTAGGTGCGGGTTATCCACGTGATATGCTATCATTTTTATTACAGAAACCATTCGACTTTCTATGTGATGTGCATTTTATAGGTACATTTGTTCCTGATTTATAGTTACTTTCCGATATACGCGCAATAAATGTTTTTCTATATTGATGTATCCGTGCATTGTGTCTATGATACATGTCCGAAATGGTGCTCTCTGGGAAATGTTGGAGTCTGAATGAAGAAAATGACTGTTAAAAAATTGGAATACATTAATATCACAAAACTTCAGCGTGTCCAAAATTGTCTAGCAATAGTCATTACAAGATCTCCTCGTTTGTATCGCTCTGTACCACTTTTGATGTCTTTACATTGGCTTCCTGTACGATGTCGTATACTTTTTAAGATCTGTACCAATACATACCAGGCATTGTCCAGCAAGCAACCATCTTATTTGCATTCATTGCTTACTCCTATAAGAAAACCTATCCAGCTTCGAGCATCTTGTTCTGACCTACTTTTTGTTCCTAGAGTCAACACTAACATTGGAACTAGGGCTTTTTCTGTTGCTGCACCAACTCTTTGGAATATGCTCCCTCTTAGTGTTAGATCAGTTGAAAATATTACAAAATTTCGTCGTCATTTAAAAACTTATCTTTGTAACCTTGCTTTTCCCCTGCAGCTCCCTAGCGTCTTGACACATCTGTTGACAACAAGAATACTGCTTATGCATTTTGATATTGACCAATCCTTTTGTTTTGATGCGCCTCTGAGCTTGGTTTCCAAGGATTTAGGCGCAATAGAAGTTATCTTATTATTATTATTATTACTATTATTATAATGCACTGATGTATACCATTTGCTAATTACTGTACAATTTTTTTTTAATGTACCAAATGTATGTTACTTTTGCGTTGGTTATTTAAAATGGTAAACCTCATACTCGTTTGAAGATACACACGTTTGAATGTGTATTTCTCAATCGAGTGGAAACTGCATTTGCAAAGGTCGAACTGACGATCAATGACGGAAAGACGACGAGCTAAGTATTACTAAATGAGGGGCTATTCCAGAGAAGGTCAACGACATCAATTAGATAGGCTCCATGCTTAATTATGCCACAAGGAAAGACATAAATAGAAGAAATGCACTCACTAAACGTAATAGGCTGTAGCATTATGCACTCTCACGCAAACCGAAACGGCGTCCGTTTCTCGTAGCAGAGGATTGTGTTCTTTTAGATGAGCGCGATGCGGACTGAATTAAAAATCCAGCAACTCTTCCGAAACATAAACTATCATTTGTTGATCACATCATCGGATAAGAAGGAATCACACAAGATTCATTAGAGGGAATTAATGGTTGATTACTACAGAGGTTAGAGACACATAGACAACTATACAGCATAGATAGGCAGGGGCGGATCTAAAGAGGGTAGTCGGGGGGAGGCAAAACCGTCAATTGTGTGTGTGTGTGTGTGTGTATGTGTGTGTGTGTGTGTGTGTGTGTGTGTGTGTGTGTGTGTGTGTGTGTGTGTGTGTGTGTGTGTGTGTGTGTGTGTGTGTGTGTGTGTGTGTGTGTGTATGGGGGGTGTCGCTGGAAATGTTTCGCGGTGACATTCATAATTACAGATCGTCTGGGGGGCGTAACGGGGGCACATTAATAAAGTCTGCGGGCACGCGACTATAGCGCAGGCATAGCGCGGCCAAATGACAAAGGTCTAAGGGACACGTGCCCAGTTGGCCCCCTGTATCCGCCTATGACATGAAGCAAGTAAGACCGGCACAACGTAGAGAGTGGTGTAAATCCATGATAGCCACATTTTCTGAGACAAGATGGCGCCACATGATGAGATGGATGCAAGTTTTATATACAGACAAAAATACGATGTAAGAGCTTAATGGGTGCTACACGAGAATACTGACAAATGTTCGCGAAATTCACAAACTGCAACACCGCACAAACACAACAAAACGTTATGAGGGTGTGATTGCAGTTACAGACGGGTAAGGGAAATCCACTGAATTGTGTCTACACTACTGCGTACCCGAGGTCTGAATTGCGTTAAAAACCATCATGTGGCAACCCCTATTAAGAAGAACAAATCAATTTAGGCACACGAGCATTAAGCTATATATTATTGGTTCATTGGCAAAGTACACGTTTAGTCACATTTATTTATGGTGCAGTCCGACCTGGTTCTAATAAGAACACGATGGACCTCCGGTTGTTTCGTGCGGTTAACGTCGATCGACTTCAACACGTTATTCATATTTCCGTTATGCGAGCTTTTCAACTATCTTAAATTGACCAGTTGTTGGAAAAAATTACGACGTCAATCTCCGAAAAATATTGGACAACAAGGTACCTGTTGGCGAGAAGAAACTTTACTTAGGACAAAGTGCCATCGTCCGCTATGATATTGATCAAGACACTTCGACTTGAAGAAGATCTCGTATATACCTAGTGTGCAGTTTCTATGTAGGACTTTCTTGCGCAGATTATAGAGAACACATGCATAGAAGTGATTTCTGTACCTCTGACGGAACGAACTTGGGGTTAATAAATGGGTGTCTATTAACATGTTGCAAGACGTGTCGTTCGGTAGACACGGTAGGAGACACCCTGTTGAAAATACATAGTGACAGTCTGTTAGCCGTAGACAAGGACAAGGGATTACAGACCCGTTGGTTGAAAGCTGATTCGGCTTGGGTGGTTTTATACTAGCAGTAAGTAAGTAAAAACTTTATTAAATGACTGTGTCCATGCCACATGTTACATCGTGATTTTCAATAGGCCATTTCATGCACGGTTTATTTCCCTCTTTTTACATTACGGTTTATTTCCCTCTTTTTAAATAGTTTGTAAACACCCTTGAATCTGCTTTGTAGAGATATGTGGTGTATAAATAAATTTGATTTGATTTGATTTGACATCAGGTAAGCCACATATACTTTCTGTTTTGTAATATTCGCTACTTATTATCCTACTATGTATGTTTATATGTATGTCTGTATTTATGTATATATTATTTTAATCCATGACGATGTTAACAGTATCTTTACTGAAATAATTTTATTTTAAAGAGTGTAATTGCCTTTTTAATGTGCGAAATAAATATGTTATTATTATTATTAGTGGTAATCATGTTATTATTATTATTAATAATGTGCGCGCGCACGCGCGCACGTGCAGTTCTATAACAAATACTATAGATTTCTGAAGAATTGTTGATAAGAGAGATAGTGTACGACACGCTGGGAATACAAGCAGGCTGAGTATACATCAGGTAGAGTGAGTGTATGCCAGGAAGGCAAGTAGAGTGAGTATACACCAGGGAGACAGGTAGTATGATTGTACGCATGTATGTATGAATGTATATATTAATGTATCTATGCATGTATTTATGCATGCGTGCGTGCATGCATGTGTGCATGCATGCACGCACTCATCTTACTATTATATGTTTGTACTATTGAAAACAAAACATATAAACTACTAAGTCTACATTTCTTTCATTATTTGTTTATCTTATAGAAGCGTTTTAACTAGTAATAATTTACATAATAAGCGCTACACCAAGATTCGTTATTATTATTATTATTATTACCTGATTAGCAAGAACCATCAACTTCGTAACTGAAGCCACGTGTCAAGCAAGACGTTTCATTTCTTTGGAGTGCTATAAAGATAAGTGTTAGAGGTCAAAAATTTTCACTTAATGAATCCTATTGTGGTTATTATCACGTAACACGTTCTAATGTTGACATGTGTACATACGACACGCAGGTCTACGTATCTTGTACCAAGAACAAGCAAATGATATAGGTCAGTTCTTATGTTTATTGATTTTTTTAGGACAGTTTCATGTGCTGTGGTACGCAGGAAACAGTCTTTATAAAGACTAAATTAGTTAAGTTATTAAATAAATTTTGATATAGCGCCTTGCAAGCGGCAAGTCAAGGCAAAGCGAAACTTGGTGTGCGATCAATGCCACAGCTCGGTGGATTTTGCCTTGTCCGGCCGGCTGTGGGAAGTCATGGAAAGAAATCAATGAGGAGGAATTCACCTTCCATTGCATGGAGTGTTGGAAGATGGAGTGTCTGCAGTTAGGTTCACATATATTGTGAAGGGGAAGGAGATGAGAATTAGCAAGGAGACAGGTGGAATGGAGAGAGACGACAGGGAGAAAGTTGGGAATACTGTGAGACTGAAGGAGTAGAGTAGTGACAAGAAGGCAGTAGAAAGGAGACTTAGAGGAGGGAAGGTGATAGGAGAGCGATGGCAGAAAACGTGACAGGCGTGAAGGTGACGGGGAGAAAGTGACCGCAGAGAAGGAAGGAGGGAAATGGGACGGGAGAGGACAGAAGAAAATGTGATGGAAGGAAAGATGAAGGGATGAAAGGAAGTGAGAGTAAATGTGATGGAAGAGAAATCAATAAAACGGACAATGTCAGGAGGAAAGGTGACAAGCGAAAAATGGTCAGGAAAGAATGGAACGGAAGAGAATCTGACAGGAGAGAAGACGGCAAGGGGAAAAGACAACAACCAGACAGATGCAAACCGGAGAAGGAGCTACTCTGGGGCAATTATTGAGGGGGCAATGAGAAAAGAGAGGGTGTACATGGACGACTCTTTTCTGAAAAAGACAGATAAGACACTAAGCGAGGGGGTGGACGTCGTTGTTTGTCTACCGGGGGCTAGGATAGAACATATGACTGAAAGGGTACAAAGGACGGTCTATACTAGTACACGTACGAACAAATAATGCAGACAGGTAGGGATTTACTGGGAAAGTACAGAAGTACAGACAGTTAGTGAGGAAGCTAAAGAAGACAAAAGTTGAACATATTATTCTCTCAGGAATTTTTGCAAGTAGTGGGAGGAGGGGGGGGGGCAACATACAGAAACTGCAAAAGGGTGGCAATCAACGCACTAGTTGAGCAGATGTGTCAAGAATAGAGGGTGGGATTCACAGATTTATGGGGGTACTTTGTTGGGAGGGAAGATGTGTACATGAGAGATGGCCTCCATCTAAGTGGAAAGGGGTAGCAGTTTTCTCAGAGAACCTGCTGCAGTCTGTTGACAGTGGGACAGGCATGGGGGACCCACAGAGAAGCCTGAAACTGGAGGCACAGATAAAGACAGCACAAATAAATCAACAAAGAACAGTCTGGAAAACTGTTCTGAAGCTGGATATAAATGTGTTTGTTTATAAGCAAGGAGTATAGTAAACAAAAGAAATCAACTAAACATTACCGAAGAAGATATTAATATATATAACCGAATCATGGGCCACCACCGATATATCAGATGCCGAATTGGGATTGACAGGATATTTATGTTTAGGAAAGATAGAATAGGAAGAAGGGGGGTGGAGTTATTTTATATATTAAAGCATCCATCCAGGCTGATGAAATATAATTAGAAAGAGAAGCAGATTGCTAAGAAGCTGTTTGGTGTAACATAGTTACATGAAACTCAACGTTAATGGTTGAGTTAGTTTATCGAAGTTCAAACATAAGAATAGAAAAGAATAAAAAAGTACACAACGCTATAAGGGAAGTGAGTAAACGGCACTGTATTATTAAGAGGATTTTAAGCATGGGTATATAAAACAGAAATCTCTACAGAGTATGGGAAGTGAGGACCACAATTTTTTTTATTTTAGTGCAAGATACTTTCCTTTCTCAACATTTGCTAGAACCAACCAGGGGTAAGAATGAGTTAGACGTAGTTTTCTCCTCCAGAATGAATTAGTTGACAATGTCAAGATATGTGAGCCACTGGGGAGTAGTTATCACAACCAGATACATTTACCATCAAAGTAAAATCAGAAAGGAATTGTAAAAAGCAGTACAGGAGAAATTGCCACAAAGGAAGATATAAGGACATGAGGAAATATTTAGCTAAGATAGTCTGGAATGACACACGGAAGAATAAGACAGCAACAGAATGATAGAATGTCTTAAAGAGTGAAATAGAGTGCATCGTCGATAAATTTGTTCCCTTGAAAAACCAAGGTAAACGGTCCAAAAAGAAATACTTATCGAAAGAAGCCATTAAAAAAATTAAGTACAAATAAATGATGTGGAAGTCATATAGACGTACTGTAAATGACGAAGACTACAACATTTATAAAGAAGCACTTAATTAAGCTACAGTTGAAATTAGAAATTCAAAGAGAAGCTATGAACAAAAAATAGCTGGTAATATAAAACATAACAGCAAGAGTTTTTATGCGTATGTGCGAAGCAAACAGACATTTCAGGATTAGGTCGGTCCTCTAGAAGATAGTGCTGGAAATACAATATCAGAGGAATTCTTAATGACAGAAGACCCGAATGAGTATTTTAGTTCGGTGTTTACCACGGAAGATATTAATTCACTGCCAGTACCAGAGGCTAAGTTCAAGGGGGCAGATTCAGACTATTTAGGACAGTTAATTTTATCTCCGGAAATGGTAGCTAAGAAAATAAGAGGTATGAAGGATAATAAATCACCTGGAGTGGATGGGAATCCGCCCAAACTACTATTGAAATTGTAGAATAAATTAGCATACCACTTGCAACAGTTTTCAGTTTGTCATTAGAAGAGGGGGTGGTTCCTTTAGAATGGAAAGAAGCAAGACAAATATTACCAATTCTGTATAGATTACAGTCGGTGATTTATTAGAAAATGAGTCATAGCCACCAGCAATGGAGCACAAGACGACTCACTGGCGTGATGTCCACGGTTGACATGTCATCGACACCGCGAGAGCAACAGTAGAACTCGCTCGCCGGTTTGACTCTGCCCATCTCGCCTGGCGCCTGGAGAAAGCCTTACAGTCTGGCGCAGGCTTGTTGCAGCGCCGCCGGACTCCTTCGCAGTACGACATGTTACGGCTTGTCGTCTCGGCAGACATATCCCATTATTCCTGTTGTATAATCTCCCTGAGTCTTTGAAGGTGTTTCTTGGAAATACCCTGATTGACCACGGCACTGCGGTGACTTATATCGACTCTTAATCGAGATAAGTCTGAACCAGATGTCGAATCCTTCTGATGCCGTTTCAAAAATTGGTGATGTCTTCTCCTGGTTGAACATGCTAAAGTAAACGTATATTTAGACGACCAGTATGTCACAGGTCCGCCGTCGTTCTACGCCAAGCAAACTTTTGTTTCTTCGGTAACTCAGTCGTGGCATTTATTTAGTCACTTTGGTTAATTCGCCAACTGTAATGTTTGTTTTGCTTTTGTTCATTATTGTTCGATGGAGCCATTAGCCCTATATGAACACCTTGTACGTTCGTAGAATTCGGATGTGTTGTAACGTATCTGTATTTACGTGTATGTCCGTTCATGGAATGCAATGATACCGTCAGTCTAGACAGCGTTGGCGACCCAGTGTTGGTCATTAGTGCTAGGTTCGCTGCTGTCGCGATTTACGAGTACTCTTGCCAGATCATGTCTAAATTGACATCCTCCTATCCGCCTTGAGCTACGGACCGCATCTTTGCCGGCTTGTTAACTGCGGTTTCCGGTTCGATACGTAGATGACATCTGTCAGTATCCGATGTGCTGACCGCATAGCAACTCTGAGCACTGGCATAGATGCCGTTCACGTTGCTTCTCCGTATGATGCAGTCACTTGAGTGAGATGGGCAGAGACCTCTGCAAATGTACCTCAATATTCCAAACGTAACCGAAGCTAACTGAATTTGAATTTCTCAATTAGGGAAAGTGTTGATTGATGAAAAACGCATACAGTCGTGTTTTACGCGCCGTTAATCATTCAAAACGAGTCAAATTGCCGACCGTGATATCGTAAGCAGTATGACCCGCTTGTATAAAACTGGCCAAATAAACTGATGACAGATCATTATATAAAAAGTGTTACATGGGTGGTTTAAAGCTCTCCTATGCTAATGGGTCATTATTAAAACTCGTGATCCCCAAAAAACCAACAGAGCATATAGCGGCACCATCTGTCTGATTTGATATAACATATATTTAGTAAAGTTTCAATGTATAAAATATTATAAATTTTACACTGAAAACAAAACTACCGCAGTATAATTATATATAAACATGCTGATACCTTGTGTTACTTGCTTACTGTGGTCTGTTTGCTTGCTGGGAGCACAGAACATCGACCATTGGTATCCACTCTCCCGAAGTAGCCCATCTTCTTTATTTCCCTTTCGGTGTCTCTCTGCCAGATGTTTCTCAAACTTCCTCTTCTCCTCTTCCCTTGGGGGTTTCAAGTAATTTGTTGCCGTGTTGTGTGTGTTGTTGGTTTTCTCAGTGTGTGTCACATCAACCTCCATTTATTTTCTTTATTTCATTTTGTACTTGTTTAATGTTTTAATACCTAGTAAATCCATTCATATTTTTTGAGTTGGTTTAAATATGATTATTCGATGCCTTATACCACATACGACGTTTGCCTGATATGAATGGTACTGAGCACAACACACACATATCAATCGCAGTACGTTACCGATCTGAGAATAAAATATATAGAATATTAAAGAGATACTTTTTGTCATTTTTCATAAAATGTTGTGATTGTTTGCCAAAAATACCCAAAAGCATTATTTTAAGCAGCATCTACCGGACAAGCAAGTCGCAGATCTTCACGAATTTTGGTATAAAGTAATGTCCACAAATTATGCTAAACCATTAGATGCATAAGTCATAAATAAAAAAATCATAAATCATAAGTAGCATTTTTTGCACAGAGACAAATAGCTAACCTGAACTCAAACCCAAATACAAGTAGGCTAAATATACATCAGGAAGACAGGTAGAGTGAGGGTATGCCAGTAAGGCAAGTAGAATGAGGGTATGCCAGGGAGCCAAGAAGAGTCAGTCTACGCCAGGGAGACAGTTATAGTGAATGTATTATGTACTAGAAGACAGGTAAAGTGAGTGTACAATGTGTCAATGACTCCCTGACGCCGCCAGAGTGCCGATGGGCCCCAGGCTGTTGGGTGACATCGAGGCAACAGGGAATCATTACCTGGTGCCTCTGAGACACATCAGCACGCTGGCTTCAAGTGGGCGTCGACCAGACTTGCTTCAGGGGCTGACGAATCAACATGGCGACTGCCACATCAGATAAAATAATATGAAAGTATTTATTTGCATGCAGTAAGTTTTTGAACGGAGACAAACTCGAGGATCACTATCGAGGTCTGCTTTCACACATATTTGAAATGCAATGCTGTTAGAACGGTGCTAAGCTAATTCATATGCAAACGCACACGCTTCAATATTTACTAAAATGTAGTTCGTATGCTACGTCTTTCGTTAAGCTGAGCTAGTTATTGCTACATAACAACATAGGAAACGAACGCACGGTAGCCTAATGGTGTGGAATGCAACACACGCACATACGCACGCACACAGTGTTATGAACTTTCTGTTTTATACACAAATCAATATACAGCTCGATGTCAAAAGGTTCTGTGTAAAGATAATTTAATAGGAAACGGAGCAGTTGAGCACAAATTCGCCTAGTTACACAATTGATTCAGTACATTACGTAGAACACATGTGCCTTCTGTGTTTTGCTAAATATGGCATTAAATAAATTGGTACATGTTGGTACGAATACAATGTGTGACATTTTGTTAGAGACACGACGTCTTGATACAGACATGACGTCTTAATACAGACACAGCATCTTGATAGAGACACGATATCTTGGTACAAACATGACGTTTCGATATACAAACACACATGAAATTTTAATACAGGTGTGTCTGTCTGCCTTCCTGTCTGTCTGTCTGTCTCCTTCTCTGTCCCCTCTCTCTCTCACCCTCTTTCTCCCCTCTTTCTCCCCCTCTCTATCCCCCCTCTCTCTCTCTCTTCCCCTCTCTCCCCCTCTCTCTCCCTCTCTCTCCCCCTCTCTCCCCCTCTCTCTCCCTCTCTCTTCCCCTTTCTCTCTTTGCCCCCCTCTCTTCCATACCTCTATACTATTTTACCAATAGGAATACTCACAAATACACCCATTGTTTATAGAACCATCGCTTAGATTATTAAATATGTAATTAAGGCTAGCCATGTTATTAGTATTGTATCTTAAACACATATAATGGCATGAGGCCGATACTTGTATTGTATTTTTCATTTAGCTCTTTATTTATTGTTACTTTATTACTTTATGTTCCTTGATAACTTTATGTTCCTTAATAACATGCTTAGCGCCACGGAGCATCTGCGAATAACATTTTGTATGCATTTTATTATAAGTAATAGTAGTTGTAGTAAAAGTATATGACCAACTCAAAATTGCAAGAGAGGTTCCAGTTAACTCGCGCACTAGTAATATACGACGTTTACGAGATTGTGCGCAGCATGGATTCTTGCCAATGTAATTGGATAAAAAGAACAACCGTAAATTGGTAAGTTCTCATCATTCTAATTAGGCCACGTCTGCAGCTGAAATGTTTAGGAGATTTGTTGGACGCGACGTCTTGATACATATATGACGTCTTCATACAAGTCTTGATAAAGACGTGACGTCTTGGCACATATATGACCTATTGATGCAGATATGACATCTTGATCAAGACGTTATGCCTTGATTCAGACATGTTGTCTTCATTCAGACAAGACACCTTGATACATATGTTATCTATCTGTATGCAGACCTTCTGATACATGTTGATTTTTTTAAACATATTCACACTGCTAGCACCCACACAATCAGCAGATAATATGTTCCATTCATGTATACACCTCTGGGAGAATGACTACTTTATCTATTCAATACTCTTCCGTCATTGATTTTACTGCATTTCTATTTTTGTAATTGAAAAAAATAATTCTATCAACATTTTCATGACGATTTAATATCTTAAGTGATTTTATCTGATCTGGTACATGTCATCTTGATGTAACACGACGTATTCATAAATACATGACGTTATGATAAAGACAAGACATCTTAATACAAACACGACGTCTTGATAAAGACATTATGTCTTGATCCAGACACGACGAGTTAATATAGACACGAGATAGTAATACAGACAAGACCTCTTGATACAGACACGACGTCATATTACACATTTTGCATACGACATTTCATAACACAGTACAAAAGTACTGAGATGTTGCGCTATTTGTTCTTGACGGCGGAGACTGAATAAAATTGTCACGTTCACATAATGACAAAATGTATTCCACAAAGTAACTGAATACGCAACGAACAGAATGGTTACATTGGAGGAATGCGTAGTATGGTCTAACATTGGTTCATTTGGCGCAACGCATGCCTGCAGTATTAGGTCCGCACTCCAACACTATCAGAGTTAATGTGTATTTAATGGGATTCTGGAAGCAGTATTTAGAACCTTAACATTGGATAATCACCAGGCGTAGCTACGAGAGTGTCAAATAAAATAAAATGTCGCGAGATTTCACTGGATCCCATTAATTTTGTGAAATGACTCTCGTTAAGCGTATTGCCGCCTTTGGGCACTAAATGAGGTTTATTTAATTGGGTGACGTGGTTAACAGCTGCTTCATTTAGCGTCATGCATAGTAACATGTCGCTTGTTTTTCGATCACCGTTCGCATGGTTACTGGTTACGATCGCTTACATGCAGTTTTGCGTCATAACGGATGGAGTGGTAATTTCTTGTTCATTTTCTTTCTTGAAAACTAGTACGAGGTGCGTGTTTTCAGAATAAATAACTGATGCTAGTAAAAAGTTGAAATGGGCAGAAGGAAGTTGACCAGCGGAGCGTATCAAAGGAGAATGAGTTCTCAAACAGTTCTCGGTGCCAATTAAAGTTACTGACATGGCTGCACAAAATACCCTAATTTTACCCAACGCCGCATAGAGAGAGAGAGAGAGAGAGAGAGAGAGAGAGAAAGAGAGAGAGAGAGAGATAGAGAATGATTGAGAGAGACAGGGAGAGAGAGACAGAGAGATAGAGAGAGAGAGGGAGAGAGAGAGAGGCAGAGAGAGAGGGAGGGAAAGACAGACAAACAGCCACGACAGACAGACAGACAAACGCGACAGAGAGAGACAGAGAGAGAGACAGAGAGAAAGACAGAGAGAGAGACAGACCGAGAGAGACACACCGACAGACAGAGCGAGACAGACTGACAGAGATAGGTTGGAGAGAGAGAGAGAGAGAGAGAGAGAGAGAGAGAGAGAGAGAGAGAGAGAGAGAGAGAGAGAGAGAGAGAGAGAGAGAGAGAGAGACAGAGAGAGAGACAGAGAGAGAGAGAGAGAGAGAGAGAGAGAGAGAGAGAGAGAGAGAGAGAGAGAGAGAGAGAGAGAGAGAGAGAGAGAGAGAGAGAGAGAGAGAGAGAGAGAGAGAGAGAGAGAGAGAGAGAAAGACACACAGAGAGACAGAGAGACAGAGTCAGTTAGAGAAAGAGAGGCAGAGAGGCAGAGAGGCAGAGAGACAGTGAGAGAGAGAGAGTCAGAGAGAGATAGAGAGAGAGAGAGAGAGAGAGTGAGAGAGAGAGAGAGAGAGAGAGAGAGAGAGAGAGAGAGAGAGAGAGAGAGAGAGAGAGAGAGAGAGAGAGATAGAGATAGAGACAAACAGATAGACAGACAGACAGATAGACAAACAGACAGACAGACAAGACAGACAGACAGATAGACAGACAGACCAGACAGACCAGAGAGACCAGACAGACAGACCAGACAGACAGACAGACAGACAGACAGACAGAGGCAGATTAAGCAAACCATCACAGTTAACGACGAGTATTTATTTATTGTGTTTTAAATTGGATTGACTGTATCATCGTGAAGGTATTGCATTTTGGAAGATGATGCATTTTCAAAAAGAACTAGAACTTACAGCCCCCATATCAAACACACTTTAAATGATTCACTAAAATAAAAAGCAACAAACAACTCCCGGGATAATGTTGATAGGTGACGCGCAAAACGCGAATGCACGCGGCAGAAAGAGTGAATGACAAACAACCTTAATGGAGAAGAAACTGTCTGGTCTGAACGACACGGGTTTGTTTGCGCAGACGTAAATAACCGTTTGGCCGGTTAATCGTGGGCAGCATCGACCAAAGAAATGGCGACGTCAACAGAATCCTCGGAGATCTTATTTCAGTCTGCTTTGTTATTCGGAAACACAGAAGCGAAAGTCACCGACGTCACGATGAACCGGGCTCTATCTCACTGTCACATCCATCACGGTTCAATTGGCGGGTGGCGACTTGACACGCGTGCACGTTGCACGACACACACAGTCAACGCTTCTGTCTGATGTGACAGTGACTTTAAAAATGTAATTTAGTAAACCGAGACCGCGCGATCGTGTATCACTCGGTCGGGCCATTCCGAAGGAAACTCAGACGTGAAACACATCGACGACACATGTTACAGGTGGCGACTTGTTGTCGCGCGTGTTACGCAACACGTGTGGAGGGCAGTTATTGCGGAATGTCACATGCGATGGAGTAGAGAGAGTACGGATATGCCACATCAATCGCGGGTGTGATTAGGCAGCTGGTTTTAATCAGCACGAGATCGCGCAGGTACCTAACCAGGTAACGGACAGTGTAATTCTGTCGCGACGATGCGAAGGCGGCGCAGAATGCCTTTCTGCAGGGCACGCCGCGCGTGTATTCTCCTGTTCGTCTGCGTTTCGATGTGTTTGCAGGCCGGCACGTGCAGTAGCGACCATCACACGGTCTCATTAAACATTACAGGAGTTAGCGTAAATGTTAATGTTACAGTGCAAGGCACGCAGACAGATGACGACCAGACTTACTCTCCCACGCAGGAATATACAGTCAGTGAAACAGCGACACGGGTCAACCAGTCGGGAACGATCTTAAACAAAGCTGATTATTTAGATATTGCAACAACTGTGGTGATATCAGATGGTATGACATATGAGGCCACCGTTCTACCACCTGTGGAATCAAACAGTTTTGGTGAGACGGTGACAGACTGGGATGCTGCAACAGAGAGTTCTAGTGAATTCGTGAGCAGATGCGGGTTGTGCGCCGGCAGCAGCTGCAAAGGCAACGATCCGCAGACGAAGACGTTGTCATCATCGCGACATGAGAACACCACCTGCACGGAGGGAGACGCGTCAACAGGGACCCCGCTTTGGCGTCGCCTCATGAACGCCGGACTGCTAGCCATGGCAGGTACCGGGGTTGTCGCCAACACTCTGACGTTCGTGACTCTGACCATCAACGGCCGGTCCTTCTCTCGTCTCACGTCCATCCTCTTACGGCACCAGGCGTTGATCGACGCCGCGGTGTGTGCCCTCGCTAGCGGCGTCTTCATGCAGACGTCGGTGTGGCATGTCGGCCAGTACACCGTCGACTATGCCGTATGCTTCATCTGGCACAGTCAGTACATCTACTGGGCCACCGCGCTGCTGTCCGTGTGGAACCTCGTCTTCATCGCCGTCGACCGTCTCATAGCCGTGTGCTTCCCTATCAGGTACAAGACAATCTCGCCGCGCGGTCTCAAGATCGCCATAGCCGTCATGTACGTGCTGTGCATCTTCAGCCCGGCGCCGTCCATCCGACTCGTCAACTTCGTGCGCGGTAAATGTGTTCTCGGTATTTCGCTTCCACCGGAGCTTGCGAACGCCTTCTACTACTGGTTCTCCATCTACTGGTTGTTCGTTGCCTACATCGTGCCCATGGTGTCCTTCCTGCTGCTGTACGGCCGCACCGTCCTGCAGCTGCGGCGTCATCGCTTCACCGTCGCCTCGGCCACGCATTCCCAGATGCTCACCAAGTCGACGATACGAGTGACGAAATGCGCCATCACCGTGACGGTGATCTTCGCGGCGACCATCAGCTACGACTCAATCTACTTCTGCCTCGGCAGTGTCGGCGCGACGAGCTACGACCTCGGGGCACCCGTGCAACTCGTCGGCATCCTGATGACTGTGTGTAACTCGCTCGCCAACCCCTTCATGTACGCCGCCTTCATGCCGACTTTCCGGCGCAGTCTCTGGCGGACGATCTGTCGGCGAGGCAACGCCGTGCACGACGAGGCGACAACCATGACTGTCGCAAGTACGGTTTAGGCACCTGTCCTCTCTCAACCATTGGCGCGGCGACGCCGTGCACGACGAGGCGACAACCGTGACTGTCGCCAGTACGGCACCCGTCCTCTCTCAACCATTGTCATTAGAACATCGCACTCTCAAATGAAAACTTCCGTTCTCAAATCCTCTTGCTGCTTTTTCGGAGCTTGGAAATTTCGGTTCACAGACTGGCGGATATTTGTATACGAATAGTGTTCGCCCAATAATAGCAACGTGGCTGAATGCTTTTCAGAGAAGTCGAGATGATGTTCGAATGAACAGTTCTGCCAGTTGGTTAAATGTTAATCTTTGTGCAATTCGAAGCTAATATAGATAAAGCGTTAGAGAGCATGCCTTTACCTATTACTTTTTTTGCGACATTGACCTGTTCCGAGATCGCCAATTCACACCACTGCGCATGTGCGTTGAATTGTGAGAACAATCGCGTTCAACAGGCAAATGTAAAGAGAAAACTATCAAGAAAAATATGCGTGATTATAACCGGAAGTAGATATTTAGTTTCTACATCTGGAAGATGCAGTGCAATCCCTGCCGCACGAAATATTGTTCAAATGCTGCCAATATTGCTAGTTGCCGAAAGACGATAATTGCTGCCAATATTGCTACTTACCGAAAGACGATAATGCATATACAGCCTTAAGACGTTTATATGTAAATTGTTTTCCCCCACATGTATCTGATTGCAGAAGTAGAAATATACATGTGTATTAGTGAAAAGGTATATGATTATATATGAGTTTAGTAGCTAGTTATGTTAATGTTTTTTTCGTTTTGTAGCATAGCTGTAATTCGTTCTGCACAAAGGCTGAACCTTTCTTTAATCTTGTTGTTTAAAACATAATTACACGCATACAAACATAAACATTAATCCTTTGTTTGCTGTATCGATGAGCGAATTACTTGAGTTTTATTCCAAGGTACAATGACTGGTTTCGTCTTACAGAAACATATATGAGCTTCAGTCACATTTGCGCCACGCAAACCACAATGGTTCATAAAGTACAGAATACCGGAAGTAGTAAGGAAGTACTTAATACCGGAAGTACAAGAAGACATCAGAGCTACCCACAC
Source organism: Paraescarpia echinospica (assembly GCA_020002185.1). Taxonomy (NCBI): domain Eukaryota; kingdom Metazoa; phylum Annelida; class Polychaeta; order Sabellida; family Siboglinidae; genus Paraescarpia; species Paraescarpia echinospica. The sequence continues at coordinate 48,664,379 of CM034536.1, forward strand.
ACACACGTACATCACACCATCGCGAGAATTTACGAGATGACTATGTTGCCGTATGCATCTTTTGGAAGTGGCTTCCTTATACATACAATATAATATACTTGTACTTACATTATTTCGAATCCTATCTACAACCATATCTATAATATATATTCGATTTGAACAATATCACCGAACTTTTCTGTTTTGGTGTGACAAGACAATTTCTCTTAGGCAGTAGTATTTGTTCACGTTGGAGGAAAGCAAATGATGGTTGATAGTTATAATAGAGGGTTGAGAGTTACAATAGAGGGCTGATAGTTACAATAGAGGGCTGCGTGACGAGCGCCTATTGTATAATAGTGTATCTATCACTTGTACATTGTGCATTTTGTGTGTTGTTGTTGCTTATACACAAATTGGACTTGCGTGGACGCCATTTAAAATTAACATATCGCCCGACATACGATGACACGGACTAACAAAATAACGATATTTGCTCTTGATTTTAGGTTGATAACCAATTTGCTGGCTTTACTCTCACGTATGCATGAGAGTGTATTTGACCAGTTCTCTGCTCATGCTAGTGTATGCTATGGCTCAAGAAAATGTGCCACCCTTGGGATACTAATTTTAGACTACATTTTATTACATACGTGTTGTGAACAGTGGCACTGCCATGGCGAGGGAGGCCCCTGTGAAAGATTAGACATCGTCAGCAATCATTGCCATCATAAAATGATATTTATTAGATAAGCCGATGTCATTTCCAAGTAAAACCACTGGTGTAAGTAAGACTTATACTTTGAATGGTGGATGTATCAATTTAAAGCAGCGGTATTTAACGGGGATGTAATTACCCCTCGGGGGTAATTCGGGCATTTTTGGGGGATAAACAAGCTTTGTTTAAGTATGACATTTTGAGTAAGTAATTCAGCACGACTACGCTCTTGTAACACGCTGCATTGAAGATATATGTTGTGGAAATACGTATCAAAAGTTATCAATGTATCATACAGAAAGTAAGAAGGCAAGCTTGAAGTACAGGCTAATGAGATCTCCAATGTTCTCCAAACTGTCAACGCCAGTTGAAGAGAACAAAGCTTAGTATCCGCTTGCTGATGATATCATGCAGCACATTCTTTCCATGGGAGAGACCGTCCTTGGATATTTCCCACATGTGGGTGGGTAGAGGGTGTGAGTGGGGAAGGGTGTGTGGGTGGGCGGGGGCGGATAGGGAGGGGGTGTCGGTGGTGAGGGATGTGGTCAGATAATGTTAACGTGTTTATCTGATCTTGCTAACGTTTACAGGGTATGTGAAAGCAGTACTCGTTTAATACTACGTAGATGAATAGTATTGGATCGTGTAACAACCATATTGTCGCCCACGACACGCTCAAAACCGCCAACGTTTGCTGCTTAGCCTGTGATTAGACCCTACTATTGCGTAACAGACAACCACCAGCAACAATGAGCAAGAAGAGACCGACCTCGACCACCGTTGAACTTGTAGAATAAATCAAGCTAGCGCTAAGTGACGATGACGTAATCGCGGCCCTTGCTACCCGGATTGCTACAATAGTTGCTGACAAAATAAATAGAAGGCTCGAAAATCTTGAAAAGGAGTTGACAGACAAGGATGCACGAATTGAACAACTTGAGCAAGCTGTTGATAATCTGGAGCAGTACAGCCGTCGGTCCTCGGTGCGCATTACAGGAATAGTTGAAAACAAAGACGCTGAACAAATTGATAAGATTATCACTGACTTGTTTAACGATATGGACGTGCCATTAAAATGGACCATATCAACAGAGCCCATAGGATTGGGCCCAGAAAATCCGCCACAAACAAAAACCACTCGCGCCAAATAATAGTCCAGTTCAAAGACTATAAATCGAAGAATGACTTCATTAAAACTCGAAAACGGCTACGCACTAAACGATCAAATGTCTACATATCGGAAGATCTCACCCAGAAGAGAGCAAGACTACTGTTCTTGTGCCGGACATTAAAGAAACAGCACAAGATTCTCGACTGTTGGTCGTATGATGGAAGGATTGTCATAAAGGACCTAAAGGGAACAATCAAAACCGTCAGTCGAGATGATGAACTAAATGCACTGTAATTGCGTTGGACATTGGCCCAAGTCACGGTGGATATTTTGTATCTCTAGTCGGCCTATCATGGTGCTTGTTCACATAGGGACTGTACCATTCATGGACTCATTCATGGACACCTTCGTATTCTACATATGGTTCTTGTCTTATTTAATTACTCATATATACTTTATTACTATATGTTATCGATACATATCATGTATTCTAACTAACCTACTACAACTTAACAGATGTCACATAACGTTGTTTTTTATAAAACGGTCTGTAAATCTTATATGCAGCTATAGAAGCATTATTGTGTACCGTGTGAATATGTATGTATATACTGCATTTCATTGCTATGAGCCAATTACGTAATACTACCTTAGGTGATGTACAAGATTATGAAACTGGCAATGCTGCAATGCGGAATATAGATCCCGATTGTAATTTACTCAAAACAGATAGCTTTGTAAATACTAAATATTATCTTGAGGATGATATAAATGAAGTTATAACAAGAAATAATATCTCTGATGAAGAGTTTTCACTTATGCATTTAAATATCCATAGCTTGCCAAAGAACATTAGCAAATTGGGTGATTTCTTGTCACTGATCGATAACAGGTTCTCGGTCATCGGTCTAAGCGAAACTTGGTTACATAATAACAATCTTGATCTGTATGAATTGCCAGAGTACAAAAGTATACATTTGACTAGGCCCTCCAAGAAGGGAGGTGGTGTATCCTTATATGTTCGTAAGTCCCTTGAGTGTACTGAATTACCAGAAATGAGTGTCATAACTGAATATCTGGAATGCGTTTTTATTGAAATCAAGACTCGGTCTAAGACATGCAATAACAAAACAACTGTAGGTGTTGTCTATCGACCACCTAATACAAACATTACTGCTTTCACAGAACATGTTATCAATATTATACAAACTCTCAAGGTTGATAATAAACAGTGTTACAGAATGGGTGACTTTAACATTAATCTACTTAATTATGGTAGTCACACGGAAACTCAAGATTACATAGATGCAATGTTCCAACAGGCATTTATACCCCTTATCAGCAAGCCTACTAGAATAACAGCAACAACTGCCACTGTCATCGATAATATATACAGCAATGATTTAATTGGTGCAAATTATCAATTGCATGGAATAATATATACAGATATTTCTATTTTTGCTCACTAAACATACTGATAGCACAAAGGTAGAAATGACAATAGCGACTAGAATATATAATGCGCAGACTACTGCTACATTCAAAGAGAGTATAGATAAAATATGCTGGGATGACGTTTATGCATGCAGAGATCCACAAAAATGTTATTCTGTATTCATTAATGAGATATTAGTTGCATACAATAATTCATTTCCGTTAGCTAACACAACTATTAGGAAAAGAAAACATAAACCGTGGATTACTATGGGACTCCGACACTCCATTAGAACTAAAAACAAATTGTATATGTATTACTTGAAAAAACCGACTGTCTTCAATGAAACTAATTATAAAAGATATAGAAATAAAATAAATTGTCTTATTACTGTAGCAGAAAGAGAATACTATCGACATGAGCTTCAACAGCACAAGGGTAATTTAAAAAAAACCTGGATAGTCTTAAAGAGTATTATAGGAAGGAAGGAAGCATTTTTATCTAATGACAAATTACTAATTGACGGTAAATTATGCATAGCTGATACATTTAATGAATATTTTACAAGTATAGGTCCAGAACTGGCTGATAAAATACCAGTCATATCAGAGAGACCTGATGACTACCTCCAAGGAGTCTATAAAAATTCAATGTATTTGTCGCCAACCACACCAGATGAGATAAAGGGAATTATTAAGAATTTTAAAAACTCTAGTCCTGGATGGGATGGCATAAAACCTATTATTGTCAAACAGGCCTTCTCCAACCTACTTGATCCTTTAAGTTACATTGTAAATTTATCATTTGATCAAGGATATGTTCCTGATCAACTAAAAATAGCTGATATAGTTCCTGTTTTTAAAAATGGCGATACATCATTAATTAATAATTACAGGCCTATTTCTGTCTTGCCTGTATTTTCAAAGGTTTTTGAAAGATTAAGTACAATAGATTAATGAATTACATAATGAAACATAACATCTTGTCTAATTCCCATTTGGATTTAGGAAAGGATATTCTACTGATATGGCTATTTCACTGCTAATTGACAAAATTAGTAAGGCAATTGATACCAAAGAGCACGTAATTGGGTTATTTCTGGATTTAGCCAAAGCCTTTGATACCGTTAATCATAATATATTATTGAGAAAATTAACACATTATGGAATCAGAGGAAATATACTCCAATGGATTCGTAACTTTTTAAGTAACAGACAACAACGAGTAAAATTCTATGGAACAAAATCTTCCCTTAAAAACATAACATGTGGTGTTCCGCAGGGTTCAATTCTGGGACCTTTACTCTTTCTTATCTATATAAATGATTTATCTACTTTATCTGACACAACGTTTACCATTATGTTTGCTGATGACACGAGCATCTTTATACAAGGCAACAATATAGATGAAATGGAAAATGTTTTGAACTCTGAAATAAAAAATCTATCTTTATGGCTTAACATTAATAAACTTTCTTTGAATATACAGAAAACTCACACAGTGACCTTCAGTAATACGATTAGTATAAGAGAAAGGAGTAATAACATTTGCATAGACGGCATACAAATTAACACTGTACATGAGATAAAGTTTTTGGGTTTGCTTATAAATAATACATTGAATTGGAGCACACACATTAAATATATATCAAATAAAATTTCTAAGAATATTGGTATTATAAAAAAGGTGACAAACAAATTAGATAACAAATCATTGTTAAACCTGTATTACATGTTTATATACCCATATATTACTTATTGTAATGTCGTCTGGGGAAGGGCCCCGAATATATACCTTGCTAAAATTCATTTACTCCAAAAACGAGTTTTGCGTGTAATAAGTCATGTAGGATTTATTGAACATACGCAGCCTTTATTTACATCTTATCAAATAATGAATATTTATGACGTAAATAAATATTTATGCTGTATTCTAATGTACAAGCATAATAGGGGTATGTTGCCAGATATATATCATGATGTATTTGTCCTGCAAATATCCACACATAAATATAATACAAGACAGGAAGTAACATATAAAATACCATTCTGCAAGACTAATTGTAGACAACTGTCTTTGGCTTATGTTGGTCCTAAAATCTGGAATACATTTATTACAAATAACTATTTACAATATTGTACATCTATTCATATGTTCAAACAAAGGACCAAGCGTCTAATTCTAGCAAACATATGCTAAATGCTGCTTTAATGTAATTTTGTCGTGTTAAGATGTACCTGGTGTTCAGTGTTACGGTACTCGTGTAATGTTGTCATGTTAAGATGTACCTGATGTTCAGTGTTACGGTACTCGCATAATGATGTCATGTTAAGATGTACCTGATGTTCAGACTTACGGTACTCGTATAATGCATTATTAAATAAATTGTTAGTTTATTATGAAGATGTTTTTTTTTTTTTTTTTTTACACGAATCATAGATTTCATTGCATATATGACATGAATAAGGAACACAAGCAATGTGTTGCTTCGTTCCATTTGATACGTTATGTATACATGTTTCATATTACTGCTACATCTGTGCTATACTTAACATTATGTATCAATAAAGATTATTATTATTATTATTATTATTGTTCACGTGAAAATGGCGTGCTATATTCGTTTAATATTTTCAATGTTGCATTATTATGTTTTCGTTATAATGTAAGCAGTATTATAATATAGTTAATAGAATAATTTCTATACAGTATATGAAGTGTCACCGTCTTTCGACATGTAAATTTTAATGTCTTAAGCGATTATGCATGACACTAAAGCTGCGCATATTTGTTATTGTTTGATTTCTTTGTGTGATTCATTCACGGTCTCGTATACCGCCTGAAAGGAACTATTACTATACCAATGGCAAGTGAAGGTGCGGGTTATCCACGTGATATGCTGTAATTTTTATCACAGAAACCATTCGACTTTCAATGTGATGTGCATTTTATAGGTACATTTGTTCCTGATTTATAGTTACTTACCGATATACGCGCAATAAATGTTTTTCTATGTTGATGAAAATGTGAATTTGAATATGTTGGGAAATGTTGGAGTCTGAATGAAGAAAATATATATAAACATTGGAATACATTAACATCACAAAACTTCAGCGTGTCCAAAATTGTCTAGCAAGAGTAGTTACAAGATCTCCTCGTTTGTATCGCTCTGTACCAATTTTGAAGTCTTTGCATTGGCTTCCTGTACGATGTCGTATAATTTTTAAGATCTGTACCAATACATACCAGGCATTGTCCAGTAAGCAACCATCTAATTTGCATTCATTGCTTACTCCTATAAGAAAATCTATCCAGCTTCGATCATCTTGTGCTGTTTGGAATATGCTCCCTCTTAGTGTTAGATCAGTTGAAAATATTAAACAATTCCGTCGTCATTTAAAAACTTATCTTTATAACCTTGCTTTTCCCCTGCAGCTCCCTAGCGTCTTGACACATCTGTTGACAACAAGAATACTGCTTATGAATTTTGAGATTGACCAATCCTTTTGTTTTGATGCGCCTCTGAGCTTGGTTTCCAAGGATTTAGGCGAAATAGAAGTTATCTTATTATTATTATTATGCACTTATGTACCATTTGCAAATTACTGTACAATTTTTTTTAATGTGCAAAATGTATGTTACTTTTGCGTTGGTAAAAAATGGTAAACCTCATACTCGTTTGAGGATACACGCGTTTGAATGAGGACTTCTCAATCGAGTGGAAACTGCATTTGCAAAGGTCGAACTGACGATCAATGACGGAAAGACGACGAGCTAAGTATTACTAAATGAGGCTATTCCAGAGAAGGTCAACGACATAAATTAGATAGGCTCCATGCTTAATAATACCACAAGGAAAGACATAAATAGAAGAAATGCACTCACTAAACGTAATAGGCTGTATCATTACGCACTCTCACGCAAACCGAAACAGCGCCCGTTTCTCGTAGCAGAGGATTGTGTTCTTTTAGATGAGGGCGATGCGGACTGAATTAAAAATCCAGCAACTCTTCCGAAACATAAACTATCATTTGTTGATCACATCATCGGTTAAGAAGGAATAACACAAGATTCATTAGAGGGAATTAATGGTTGATTACTACAGAGGTAAGAGACACATATACAACTATACAGCATAGTTAGGCAGGGGCGGATCTAAAGAGGGTAGTCAGGCAAAACCGCCAATTGCGGCTCGCTAAAATCACTGGCGGCTGAACCAAATTCATATTGGGTGGACAGAGCCGCAGCTCAAGAACGACTGCGCTGTCGGGTCCTGCAAATCGGAAGACGAGGGGGTGCTGTTGAAGATTTTCCACCGGAGCTTCACCACCTCTCCGCTTCGCCATCGCGCCGTCAGCCGGTGTGTGTGTGTGTGTGTGTGTGTGTGTGTGTGTGTGTGTGTTGTGTGTGTTTGTGTGTGTGTGGGGGGTGTTGCTGGAAATGTTACGCGGTGACGTTCATAATTACAGAACGTCTGGGGGGCGTAACGGGGGCACATTAACAAGGTCTGCGGGCACGCGACTATAGCGCAGGCATAGCGCGGCCAAATGACAAAGGTCTAAGCGGACACGTGCCCCGTTGGCCCCCTGTATCCGCCTATGACATGAAGCAAGTAAGACCGGCACAACATAGAGAGTGATGGAAATCCATGATAACCACATTTTTAAGACGAGATGGCGCCACATGATGAGATGGATGCAAGTTTTAGATACAGACAAGAATACGAAGTAAGAGTTTGATGGATGCTGCACGAGAATACTGACGAATGTTCGCGAAGTTCACAAACTGCAACACCGAACAAACACAGAACGTTATGAGGGCAGTTACAGACGGGTAAGGGAAATCCACTGAATTGTGTGGACACTACTGCGTACACGAGGTCTGAATTGCGTTAAAAGCCATCATGTGACAAGCCCTATTTAGAAGAACAAATCAATTTAGGCACACGAGCATTAAGCTATATATTATTGGTTCATTGGCAAAGTACACGTTTAATCATATTTATTTATGGTGCAGTCCGATCTGGTTCTAATAAGAACACGATGGACCTCCGGTTGTTTCGTGCGGTTAACGTCGACCGACGTTATTCATATTTCCGTTATGCGAGCTTTTCAACTATCTTAAATTGACCAGTTGTTGGAAAAAACTACGACGCCAATCTCCGAAAAATAGTGGACAACAAGGCATCTGTTGGCGAGAAGAAACTTTACTTAGGACAAAGTGCCACCGTCCGCTGTGATATTAATCAAGACACATCGACTTGAAGAAGATCTCATGAATACCTACTGTGCAGTTTCTATGTAGGACTTTCATGCGCAGATTATAGAGAACACATGCATAGAAGTGATTTCTGTATCTCTGACGAAACGAACTTGGGGGTAATAAATGGGTGTCTATTAACATGTTGCAAGACGTGTCGTTCGGTAGACACGGTAGGAGACACCCTGTTGAAAATACATAGTGACATAGTGACACGCTGGGAATACAAGCAGGCTGAGTATACATCAGGAAGACAGGTAGAGTGAGTGTATGCCAGGGAGGCAAGTAGCGTGAGGGAGACAGGTAGAGTGATTGTACGCATGTATGTATTAATGTATCAATGCATGTATTTACGCATGCGTACGTGTATGCATGTGTGCATACATGCACGCACGCATGTTACCATTGTATGTTTGTACTATTGATTGCCGAAAATATAAACCAATAAGTCTACACATCTTTTATTATTTGCTTATCCTATAGAAGCGTTTTAACTAGTAATAATTTACATAATAAGCGCTACACCAACATTCGTTATTACTATTATTATTATCTGATTAGCAAGAACCATCAACTTCGTAACTGAAGCCACGTGTCAAGCAAGACGCTTCATTTCTATGGAGTGCCACATAGATATGTGTTAGAGGTCACAATTTTTCACTTAATGAATCCTATTGTGGTTATTATCACGAAACATGTTCTAATGTTGACATGTGTATCGACGACACGCAGCTCTACGTCTCTTGTACAAAGAACAAGCAAATGCTATAGGTCAGTTCCTATGTTTATTGATTTTTTTTAGGACAGTTTTATGTGCTGTGGTAGGCCGAACACAGTCTTTATAAAGACTAAGTTAGTTAAATTATTAAATACATTTTGATATAGCGCCTTGCAAGCGGCAAGTCAAGGCAAAGCGAAACTTGGTTTGCGATCTCTGCCACAGCTGGGTGGATTTTGCCTTGTCCGGCCGGCTGTGGGAAGTCATGGAGAGAAACCAATGAGGAGGGATTCACCTTTCAGTGCATGGAAGGTGGAGTGTCTGCAGAAGGAGATAGTTAGGTTCACATATATTGTGAAGGGGAAGGAGATGAGAATTAGCAAGGAGACAGGTGGAATGGAGAGTGCCGATAGGGAGAGAGTTGGGAATACTGTGATACTGAAGGAGTAGAGTAGTGGCAAGAAGACAGTAGAAATGAGACTGAGAGGACGGAAGATGATAGGAGATCGACGACAAAAAACGTGACAGGCGTGAAGGAGACAGGGGAGAAAGTGACCGTAGAGAATGACGGAGGGAAATGGGACGGGAGAGGAGAGAAGAAAATGTGATGGGAGGAAAGATGAAGGGATGAAAGGAAGTGAGAGTAAATGTGATAGAAGAGAAGTCGATAAAACGGACAATGTCAGGAGGAAAGGTGACAAAGCGACAGGAAAGAATGGAACGGAAGAGAATCTGACAGGAGAGAAGATGGCAAGGGGAAAAGACAACAACCAGACAGATGCAAACCGGAGAAGGAGCTACTCTGAGGCAATGATTGAGGGGGCAATGAGAAAGAGAGGGTGTTCATGGGCGACTCTATTCTGAGAAAGACAGATAACACACTAAGCAAGGGGGGACGTCATTGTTTGTCTGCCGGGGGCTAGGATAGAACATATGACTGAAAGGGTACAAGGGACGGTCTATATTAGTACACATAGGAACAAATAATGCAGACAGGTAGGGAACAACTGGGATAGTACAGAAGTACAGACAGTTAGTGAGGAAGCTAAAGAAGACAACCGTTGAACAGATTATTCTCTCAGGAATTTTGCCAGTAGTGGGAGGAAGGGGGGCAACATATAGAAACTGCAAGAGGGTGGCAATCAACGCACTAGTTGAGCAGATGGGTGGGATTCACATATTTATGGGGATACTTTGTTGGGAGGGAAAATGTGTACATGAGAGATGGCCTCCATCTAAGAAAGAAAGGGGCAGCAGTTTTCTCAGAGAACCTGCTGCAGTCTATTGACAGTGGAACAGGTTGCATCTATTTAAACTAGATTTGCAGGGGTGACCCACTGGGAAGCCTGAAACTGGAGGCACAGATAAAGACAGCACAAATAAATAAGCAAAGAACAGTCAGAACAACTGTTCTGAAGCTGGATATAAATGTGTTTGTTTATATGCAAGGAGTATAGTAAACAAAAGAGATGAACTAAACATCATCGAAGAAGATATTGATAGGTATAACCGAATCATGGGCCACCACCGATATATCAGATGCCGAATTGGGATTGACAGGATATGTAATGTTTAGGAAAGATAGAATAGGAATAAGGGGAAGTGGAGTTATTATATATATTAAAGTATCTATCCAGACTAATGAAATAACATTAGAAAGAGAAGCAGATTGCTAAGAAGCTGTTTGGTGTAACATAGTTACAGGAAACTCAAAGTTAATGTTTGGATTAGTTTATCGAAGTTCAAACAAAAGCATAGAAAAGAATGAAAAAGTACAAAACGCTATAAGGGAAGTAAGCAAACGGTACTGTATTATTAAGGGGATTTTAAGAATGGGTATACACGACGAAAATCTCTACAGAGTATGGGGAGTGAGGACCACAATATTTTAGTTTTAGTTCAAGATAGTTTCCTTTCTCAACATGTGCTAGAACCAACCAGGGGTAAGAATGAGTTAGACATAGTTTTGTCCTCACAGAATGAATTAGCTGACAAAGTCAAGATATGTGAGCCACTGGGGAGTAGTTATCACAACCAGATACATTTACCATCAAAGTAAAACCAGAAAGGAATAATAAAAAGCAGTACAGGAGAAATTGTCACAAAGGAAGATATAAGGACATGAGGAAATATTTAGCTAAGATACTCTGAAATAACACACTGAAGAATAAGACAGCAAAGGATGCTAGAATGTCTTAAAGAGTGAAATTGAGTGCATCGTCAATAAATTTGTTGCCTTAAAAAACCAAGGGAAACGGCCCAAAATGAAATACTTATCGAAAGAAGCCATTAACAAAATTAAGTACAAATAAATGATGTGGAAGTCATATAGACGTACTGGAAATGATGAAGAATTATTTAGGACAGTTAATTGTAACTCCGGAAATGCTAGCTAAGAAAATAAGGGCTATGAAGGATAAACAAATTACTATTGAAATTGTAGATGAAATTAGCATACCACTTGCAACAGTTTTAAATTTGTCATTAGAAGAGGGAGTGGTTCCTTTAGAATGGAAAGAAGCAAGACAAATATTACCAATTCTGTACAGATTACAGTCGGTGATTTATTAGGAAATGAGTCATAGCCCCCAGCAACGGAGCACAAGACGACTCACTGGCGTGATGTCCACGGTTGACATGTCATCGACACCGCGAGAGCAACAGTAGAACTCGCCGGTTTGACTCTGCTCATCTCGCCTGGCGCCAGAAGAAAGCCTTACAGTCTGGCGCAGGCTTGTTGGAGCGCCGCCGGACTCCTTCGCAGCTCGACATGTTACGGCTTGTCGTCTCGGCAGACATCTCCCATTATTCCTGTTGTATAATCTCCCTGAGTCTTTGAAGGTGTTTCTTGGAAATACCTTGATTGATCACGGCATTGCGGTGACTTACATCGACTTTTATTCGAGATGAATCTGAACCAGATGTCGAACCCTTTTGATGCCGTTTCGAAAATTGGTGATGTCTTCTCCTGGTTGAACATGCTAAAGTAAACATATATTTAGACGACCAGTTCGATGTTAGGCAATATGTCACAGGTCCGCCGTCGTTTTACGCCAAACAAACATTTATTTCTTCGGTAACCCAGACGTGGCATTTATTTAGTCACTTTGGTTAATTCGCCAACTGTAATGTTTGTTTTGCTTTTGTTCATTATTGTTCGATGGAGCCATTAGCCCTATATGAACACCTTGTACGTTCGTAGAATTCGGATGTGCTTTAACGTATCTGTATTTACGTGTATGTCCGTTCATGATACCGTCAGTCTAGACAGCGTTGGCGACCCAGTATAGATCATTAGTGCTAGGTTCGCTGCTCCGGCAGTCGCGATTTACGAGTACGCTAGCCATATCATGTCTAAATTGACATCCTACTCTCCGCCTTGAGCTACGGACCGCATATTTGTCGGCTTGTTAAATGCGGTTTCCGGTTCGATACGTAGATGACATCTGTCACTATCCGATGTGCTGACCGCACAACAACTCTGAGCACTGGCATAGATGCCGTTCATGTTGCTTCTCCGTATGATGCAGTCACTTAAGTGAGATGGGCAGAGACCTCTGAAAATATACCCCAATATTCCATACGTAACCGAAGCTAACTTACTTCTTTGAATTTGAATTTCTCAATTAGGGAAAGTGTTGATTGATGAAAAACGCATACAATCGTGGTTTACGCGCCGTTAATTATTCAAAACGAGTCAAATTGCCGACCGTGATATCGTAAGCAGTATGACCTGCTTCTATAAAACTCGCCAAATAAACTGATGACTGATCATTATATAAAAAGTGTTACATGGGTGGCTTAAAGAACAAGAACAAAAACAAGAACAAGAAAGTTTTATTTAGACCCCAATTACAATATGTGTATAATATCACATTAACGTAACATGAATAGGCATATATATTCATATATACAAATGCAGTGTA